>CM040439.1:29990929-30198496 GCA_022702705.1 Papilionanthe hookeriana x Papilionanthe teres | reverse complement strand
ACATCAGTTAATTGAAATTTTATCATTTCGAACATTGTTAGGACGAGGAAGATACCAAACTTTTACTCTAAAGTTCCCTCATTTCCCTCCACTTAGGGCTAACTTCTCATAACAAAATTCAAAACTTCAAACCAAATTAGGGGTTTTTAGTCTATCACACTAAAAATCCTCTAATTTTACTCCCCTTTTAAAACATCTTCTAATATATTGCATTCAATTATATGAACTACAATTTTCACCTATATAATTGTGTGTGATTCTTTCTAACTTTTATGAGACAATACCGCATTAGATCTTACATGATCTCACCACAAATTTTACATCTTAACAGGCTAAATTAAGAAGTAAACAAAGTTTATAGAATCAATTTTCACAACTTCTTGTAACTTTAAACACATATACATTCCACAACAATTCTTCATGAATTACTTACTTCTTCATTTAAGAAAGAAAAAGATAAAGTAAACTACTTAGTATGCATTGAGAAAATACAAAAGCACATTGATTTGAAATTAAAAACCATAAGAAAACAACAAACAAAAACAAGTATTAATTAAAAACTAAATGTAAGAACAAAAGTAAACACTTATCTGAAAATCCTCTCCACAAGACTCAGGAAGTTCCTCTGAAACTTTGACTCTTCACTAAACTACTCCTCGTAAGCAAGTCTCCTAACTCTGATGACTCAGAATATAGACTTCAGACTTTAATATAAACTAAACTAAATAAGTGGAAAGAAGAAGGCTTCAATCCAACCCTTTTCTCTTTTCTTCTCTCTACTCCTACTCCTAATTAAAATTAAAATAAAAACTCTGTAAAAATGCAATGGAAGAACCCTTCAAAATGCAAAGGAAGAGCCCTTAATTTTTCCTAAGACTCTCTTTTAAATATTAAACCAAAAGGTGCCTTGGTATTTCTTCAAAATGTGTTCAAATTCAATGTATCCACCAAAGAATGCACCCCTTCATTCAAACTTGCCGCCCAAAGGAAGTTATGGAAGTTATCACCAAGAGTTGCATTCTATCCCCTTTGAAAATAGCGCCAAATTCAAATTAAACTCTATTTTTAATCGTGGTGACTAAGTCGTCGGCCAATGCTGCTCAGCTGCCAAGTATCCAAATTTTCATTCTTCATTTTTTTGTCTCAAATTTGATCCAATTTCGCTCCTTTCATCATAATCACTCATTTTCATCATACCGCATGCCAGAAAAAAACAAAATAACTTCCATTAAAGTGTAATATCATCAAAAATAGGTATAAAAATGTGCATAAAAAATACCACATATTTTAGGTGTATCGCCCAACCAAGACCAAAACACCCAGGGTTATTCCTAAGGCTTGACCATCTTATGGGGGCTCATCCTTGGCCTCCTAAACATTGGTCTTAACCTTCCAAGCTACTTGGAGGTTCATGACCATCTTTGTAGAATCCCAAGGAGAGCTAGGAAGTGGCTTAGATTTCTAAGTGGTGGGTTTTATCTCTAGTCTTCTGGGATAGTCAAAGGGGAAATCCTATGGCTAGATCTTAAGCACTAAGAGAGAAGATTAGATCTCACCAAAAATGAGGTCAACATGGCCGCGTAGCAATTGACTCGGAAGGCGGCGTCCAATAGTGCGGCGACACGTGGAATGTTCAGAGCATCGTAGGATTGTGTGGCGCTGAGTGTGTTAAGTAGAAAAATAGGATTTATTTTGATTTATTTAATTTTTTTAATTAGAAAATGCATAACTTAGTGTAGAAAAATCATAAAAAGAAAAGAAAAATACTCTGTTGCTCAGTGAACATAATGTGGAACAAAAATTTAAATTATTTGACTTATATTTTATTTTAAATCAATTAAATAATCATAAAGTTCTTTAAATCATAATTAATTAAATATTGATCGTCATTAATTGAAATTTAGAGGGTTTGGACTTCATGTCTTTAGAAATATTCTCTAATTTTTCCAAGGTTAGATGACATCTCTAAGTGTAAAAACTCTAATTTTCAATGTAAATCACTTCTGCTTCATTTAAAAAGTTATAAAAATAAAATTATAAATTATAAAATTATAAAAATTAGTTTTGTATGTTCACTGTGGTTAGAGAATAGGAAAAATATAAAATGGATTTAAATAATTAAAAATAGTATTTTATGTAAAAATCTCATTAAAACTCTTTAAAAAAATTAAATAATTAAAAATATAAACAAAAAAATCACAAAAATGAGCCTACGCTATAAATAATAGTCGTATTAACTTGCTATAAAAATTTGATACTCATTTGAAGTATATTTATCACTAAATTTGATTTTCTAAGTAAAATGACATTATTGCATTAAAATAATTATAATAATTAAAATATAATTCAGAAAATTATAAAAATTGGTTTTAGGGGTTCCTTGTGATCAAGGGCACCAAAGAAAAATAAAATCTAAGTCCTAAATAAAAATTTTATTTTTATCCTATTTTTCTAATTTTTAATAATTAAAAATCATAAAAATCACAAATATATAAAAATGCACTAAAATATTCTAAATTGTTTCCTAATCACTTGGAAGCAATTAGGATATTTTTATTAATTTCCTAAGTAAAGTTACAAATTTTTAAAAGCTTAAAAATGAATTTTCTCTAATTTTATACTAAAATAATTATAGTAAATAAAATAAAATTCACAAAAATATAAAAGTTGCTTCTCTTAGTTCTCAAAGAGATCTAAGAAAAATATAAATTTTAATTTTCAACCTACATAATAATTTATATTTAATTAATACTCAATACAAACAAATAATTAAAATAATTAAAATAAAAATTATAATAATCATGAAAATTGGCCTAAGTTGTCCTATAACATAGGTAAATCTCCAATAATTTTTCTCTAATGATAGATAATTTGGTTGTTTTAATTAAACGAATTAATATTGAAATTACCTAATTTTGGATTAAAATAATTATAGAAAATAAAATAAATACTCGAAAATTACATTTTCTCCTCTAATATTTTAATTGATTCATCAATGGGGTATCATAAAAATTTTAAAGTCATCTTAGTTAAATTTGAAGAATTATGAAGTGATAAGGCCATAAAGGGTAAAATGGTAATTGTGAAATTTAAGCTCTAATTAATATTTAGGGTAAATCAAAGCATAAATGGGTAATGTATGATCTAATTGAGTTTTCTTGGTGGATGAAACAAAAGGGATTAAAAGGTAGAAACCAATTCCTCACTCTTCTACAACAAGGGTATAATTATAATTTCCCCCTGATTAATATAACTTGGCAGTTAATTAAATTGGGTGATTCTAAGGTGAGCTTTTTGATTTTGGAAGACCATAATTCACTAATAAAAGGCCCATGGCTAATGGTTGGATTATAACACAACATTTAATTAGGATTAAGCTCACCTGTTTAACATTCTTAAAATTACAAATCTACCCATGAAATCTTAAGGGCTTAGTAGTGAGCTAGACTTAATCCAAGTTTATTTAATGAGTCTTAGAAAAGACAATATATCTAATCACAAATACTTTGAAAGTACTACTAGCTCAACTTTGAATTTTAATTGGCTAAATTCCTTAGAAAATCAATTTGCCCTTAAGGGTCTCCACTCACATAATTCATAAATGAAACATCAATTGATAGTTAACCCACTCATAGGGATAATTAAGACATCAGGTTCATTGAGCAACAAGTTAAAATATATCGATTGAACTGTAACTTGAGGCTAGATGAATGATTTAGAAACATAATAAGTTCAGAAGAACTCGAGACGTTCCAAAGGATTTTAAAAGGGGTGTTAGTGTTATGCCCCGCATTCATTTATGGTCATTTGGATAACTTAGAGGACAACTGAACTTATTACGTCTTTGCTCAAGAAAATCATCCATTAAACAAATAAATAGGAACCCACTAAGTTATGACCTAGGACTCGTTAGGCACACTTTAAACTGATTCTTCTTGCTTTCCATTCCTACAATTTTTTTAAATTTCCCGCAAAATTTTATATATATATATATATATATATATATATATATATATATATATATATATATATATATATATATATATATATATGCTACAAGTTCTAACATTTCAGCGGAAGTGCGAGAAAATGACAGGTATGCATTTACATTTTGTAATGCAATTTCATTTCCTTTTACTTTACTGCATTTCTTACTGTACTTGCCTACTTTACCTGCAATACTCAAAATAAACATGCATGTTGAACCAAAACCAAAACAAGACAACACAATTTTCAAAAATTAAATACATTTTCAAAAACAAAGACAAAAATGAACTAAAATTAATACACCGTCTTTGGATGATCTGGAATCCCTCGGAGGAGACAACATACCGCTACTAACGATATTTTCATGGTCTAAATGAGCCTGACAACTTGTTTAAACTAAGTGATCCATAAAAATAGTGGTGCCAGAATGAGAGAACTGTGGGATCATAACCAATATTGCTTAATCAACTTAAATTTCCCCCCATAAAAAATTTGAACAACAATCACAACAACAAAACCAGACATTGAAACAAACCTGGTAAAATCATTTGAACCCTAGACATTAGGACTGTTACTTCAGCAACGAGCTTGGAGCATGTATTGTGGGTAGCATAATGATGACATACAAAAGAACATCTTCGAGAGAACAAACAAGTCTGCAACAGCAAATCATTTCCTTATAAATAAACAACAAACCATAGGGCTTTGAGGTTGTCCGTCTAGTACAACATAAATCCTCACCTTATCTTTTAGGCTTTTGTACACCGTGCAATATAAGCCCTAACTCGTTTTAAGATTCTGATGTCATCGTTCGGTATGAAGTAAATGCTTCTATTTTCTAAGCTATTTGTATGATTGGCGTCATGCAAATGTAATCACTAATTAATAAGAATTGGCATGATGAAACATTAAATAATCTCTCTTCAAAACTAAAGCTAAACCATAGGATAGTTTAAGAAGTCACCAAGGTTCTCCTCAGGATCCGTGACGTCCCCTAGCTTTCTTCATTTGGCTTCTAAAATAAAAAAACATTCCAAAACAATATTTTCTACACACTACCCTGAAAATCCTAAACTTTGAAGTTCATGAAGACAATATTTCTTAATCTAATCGAGAGTTTTCTTAAGTGACTTCAGTCATTTAATATGTAATTAACTATAGGTGCTTGCTTATATATGAATTTTTAAGAACACGGCTTAATATAAATCATATCTAATCTTTTATATAAGATATGGGAACTTATTAGTCAATGTAAAAGGTTTTCGCAGAAGAAACGGATGTCATAAATTATGTAGTTTATTTATTCGAGCCTCGTTATCAAGTAATGTGTATATTGTTTTGGGTAGATACATGACTTGTGACGTAGTGCTCATTAATTTAAACTATTGTATATATGAGATCGGTTCGTTCTCTTATTTTCAAAATTAAAATATTGCTTTCAACATTATACATATGTTAAATTAAATATTTTAAAACAGGTGTCAGTATATTCATTCCGGCATCCGACAAATTCTAATTTGGTGACCGAAAAGTTAACACATGAATTAAGATAACATTTTTGCTATAAATAGTTAATATTTTAAACTAGATAACTTTTGTAATTTTTTTTAAGACAACCCAGTCAAGATGCTCATGGATTTCCGTCATCTCGGGGTTGTCGAGTTCTCTGATCTACATAGTCTAGAGAATTAATTAGACATACTGTAACCAGAAGATTATTGTCAACAACCATGGGTTGCATCTTCCAAAAGATCTTTGTAGACTTGGGTAGCAGGATTAAAGTTGATTTTGGTGATCTTTGTTTATTAAAGTTTCATTGATGTGTCTTTTTTCAATTTTAAGGGGTTAAAAAATTTAAGTTGCTTAAGACTTCTTAGATAATTTAGATTTTTTTTATTTTTATAATTTTATTTTGGGAAGAATTGATCAAGATCTCATTGTTCCGTCATCTCGGGGTCGTTAAAGTTTGTGATTTGCTTGGGCACACGTGACCGGAAGAATCTTTGTAAGCAATCATGAGTTGTCTCATTCAAAGTTACATCTCAAACCAAGTTTGATTTTAGAGTTTATTAGTGGTTTTTACGGTATATTTTATGAGTTAAGTTTGTAATTTGCAGCTTTTGCAAGTCTTAATAGGTTTCCTCCTTCAAAGTACCTTGATTTAAGTTAATGTTGCTTATTTTAAAGAAGATTTGATGAGTTAATATGTTTAGGTTTAAGTTTGAATCAAGCATGTTAAAGAATAACTGATGATTGAGGTTTTTCTAATTATAGTTTTAAAGTTCTTAATTCAATAACCCTTTTAAGAGGAAACTAACGAGTTAATTTAAGTTTAGGTTACTTAATTCATTAATCCTCTCAAGCAATATAGGTAATGCAAAATTTTAGTTTGCTAAAATTCATTAATCTTCTTAATCATTTTGATGAAGATAATGAGTTTATTTAAGTTTAGGTTACTTAATTCATTTATCCACTTAAGCATGATGTTAATGTTCAATTTTAGTTTGTTAATTCATTAATCTTCTTAAACACATTGAAGAAGAACAAATGAGTTAAATTATTAACTTAAGTTCGAGTTACTTAATTCAAAAAAATAAATGAGTTAATTTAACTATTAATTTTTTATTGCAATTATTTTTATCTCATTAATTTAATTATCAATCCAAAGTAAGACTTAGTGTTTTATCTTGAGTTAAGTATGTTAAATAGGTATTAATTAAGATTTAAATATTCATTAATCCTTCTGAACATCTTACATTATTAATCAAAATTTTAGTTTAAGTTAGGGTTCTTCAATTTTATTATTAAGTGAGAATAATCTCGTAGTTAGAGATAATTATGAAATTAACTTCCCTTAATCTTTGAATTGTCATGATATTTTCCTTATATTCTAATTTTAGGGTTACTAAGCTAATTTTGTGTTTTAATTATGTTTACGGAGATAAAGGGGCTAAATATGCAAAATTTGCAAATTGCAAATTTACCCTTTATCTATAAATTTGATTTTGAAATTTTCAGAGATGAATAATTATAATTTTATTAGGGGAAATCATTGCCCTAATTTTCCTATTTATTTCCATTTGAAATTACTTTTTCTTAATTTTTTTTTTTAATTACTCTTCAAAATAATTATAATTTTGATAGAAAATTAAGTATTTTAGTATTAGGGAAGTCCTTTGTCCTTGGAAAAAACAATAAATTTCCTAATGATAGAGGGAATGATCCCTCAAATTTTTAGATTTTTAGATTTTATATCTAATTCATTATAATTAAAATCCTTCCTGAGGCATTTAATTAATTTAAAATTAAATATATCGTAGCTAATTTAATTTTTTATATTCATTTTCTTCGCCTCTTTCTACTGAGTGAGAGGGTACTTTAATTTTATTTTTATGATTTTTATTTACAAAGTTATGAATTTTTTAGGTTTGAATGTAGTTCCTGGATTTACTTAAATAGAAAATTCGAATTTTCTTTCTTAACCATGCAGCAGCCGCGTCATCATCATCTGCGTCAGAAACCCACGTGTCATCTTGTGGTTCGACCCACTTGCCACGTGTGTTGTTGAGGTGGCCTCGATCCGGTGCGCTAAGATGATCTCGCGTTCCCGTGATTTTTAATCTTTGTCGTCCATTTCTAAAACACAGAAACAAATGGCATCCGTTCACCGTCCCCATAGGATATGGAACTGAGAGTTGTCCATCCTCTAGTACGAAAATCTTGCGCTATACTTAACCAAATCACTTGGTTTGATCCTTTGGCTTCATCTAAGTGAAACGAATCTATCTATACGGCTAAGTGGACGTGCAATACATTTTCTTAATAGAAGATCAAATCGAGCGGAAATTTAGGAGTTTCAAGCCATTATCTATGTCCAGGAAGTGATGCCTCAATTGGATAGGTTGAGAAGCTTCGCCTTGGAGTTTCACGCCTCCTTCTTGCTTCAATTTTATATATGGTTTGGCTTAGGTATGTTTTAGACCAAAGTATTGGCTCTGGTTGGTGTTAAGCTGGGTTAGGGGGTGCAGGACAGATGAATTTTGCCTAGGGATGGGATTTTAAGAACTTGTAAAGATGGAAGAGCTAAAATTGAGTTTTTGTGAGGTTGATGTCGAAGCCCTAAAATACCTGGGATATCAGTGGTGGAATAAGCGTAATTGGGTGGTAGAGATGACATGGAATGGTGAGAGGTGGTCATTAGAGTCTGCGGGAGAAAAGTTGATGTTTGAGGCAGAGGATTGTAGTGGGAGTTTGAGGAGTTTGAATGTGTTCTAGAGTTCTCGGGTTGGGGCCTTCAATAGTTATGAGAGGCCGTAAAAGGAGTTAATGGCTTGCTTGTGGATCCCTCGTGAATTTTTCAGAGAATGAGCAGAGGGATGAAGGTGGCTCAGGTAAAGGTAAAGGGACTTTCTCCATTTTTTATACCTTGAGCATGGTGGAGCTCCAATGGCTATAAAAGTGGTATCGTAAGACCTAGAGATGATTGGGGAAGGCTTGGTCTTGGCGTCTTGACTTTGTTTTGGTCCTCTGTGACTTCTCTATGAGTTTGATTTGGTTTGGTTTGACCAAGGTGATGCTTGTTGGCTCTCTTGGTTGTTAAGTGTGCATGGCTTATCTTTTAGTGTTTGTTTTATCCTTAATTTATCTTTAATTACTTTTATTTGGGCTGTATTATCATAAAAGATCATGTGGGTCATGTGGATTTGCCTTTTAGTGTTAGAAGACTTTGGCCTAAGTTTGGGCCTTGAATGGTGGGCTTCTCTTGGGATGGTTGGGCCTACCATTCAAGCCTCTTAAGATTAACTAATCTAACTCATTAGAATAATTAATTTAATTTATTATTTCATTTATTTTAATTACGTTTGATCCCAAGTTCAACTTTGTGATTTTAGTATTTTTGGTATGAGCTTAAGTTAACTAGTGGTTTTTGGTAGTGTTTGGTGGTTGATCTTTAATTAATTTATTTTATATCGATTTCGTATTAAGTAGCTTTGATTTTAATTTCATTTAAGGGTATTGAATATTTTAAGCTTAAGAATGAATTGAGTGTACTTTAGTGGTTATTTGTTCTTAGGGTTTCTTTAAGTTTGGGGAATGCAATTAGGTAGGCTCAAATTTTAGCATTTATGGTTTAATATTTGATTTAAAATTGAGGTTTGTATTTTTTTTTTTTTTTAGGGTTTTGGTATAAAGGTTAAACCCTTTTTTAGCCTAAAACTAGACTCCTGACCAATGGGCTTCTTCTAGACCGAAAAAGGGTGTAAGGGTAGTCAATGGGCCACCACAAGGATTCCTAAGACTCTAGACTTACCTAGGGCATCCTCCACCTATAGTAATTCAACCTGTGCTTCTATCAGTTTTAACTTTCATCATCTCAACCAGCAGTTGAGGATTTGGGCTTAATCTTATGAAACCTTAAGTGAATGTAGAGTGGGCTTAAAATTCTAAGTATGTGTTGGTCCTATTTTTAGGCATCTAAGAAGTCACTACACAACCCTGAAGCTAGATCATAGGCTTCTATAGAGAGAAGAATGGCCTACAAAAGTGAGGTCAACAGTCTCTTATGACTATAAAACAAATGGATATTGATTATTTCTTTGACAACCAAATAAAGTTTTCATAATAGTGAACTAATTTTCTTTCTCCTCACTTTCAAATTTCCATACGAAATGCTCACAAACATATATTAAACTAATAAAATATATCGTTCGCAATAAGTTCTCAAACAAAAGAAGGTGAGGTAGAGAAGAAAAATTTGTATAAGTTGTTCGAATCGAAATTTTATAAGAAAATAGTGATGAATTATTCATTTTGCCCTTATAAGAAAAAGAGTATCTACATACATACCACTCAATTCATAACCATGTACGTATATAACACCTAATTTTTTCGTTTTACAATTATATCATCAAGATCTTTCATATCACATCGAACACTACTTGAACTCTTAAAGGGATAAATACAGTTTTCACGCATATGTATGGCGACATACATGTAAAAACTGACATTAAAATGTTAGATATGTAAATAAAGAAGAATTGAGTGGTATGTAATTAAATCTTTAATGAAATAACCATATCAAATAAAAAATTTACAAACCTTATCAAAATGCAATTAATGAGTACAAAATGAGTTATTAAGAAGCATACAACATAGATTCACTCTAAAGCATGTTAATAGATTGCTCTCTTTCATTATTTGGAGCATTAGAAAGAGACTTTCTCTTGGTTCCTATGTACATATCACCAATATATTGAATCCTAAAAGATAAATTGTTGGAATAATTTGATATGGAGTTCTTCTCATATGGGCCAAAAACCAAAACAAACCAACAAATATACAGTATCACATCCATCCCTCTTTCTCAATGTTTTCATAACACCATCCATGTCGAAAGGCGAATGCTTCTATAAAGTAAAACTTATGGAGAAGAAGAATAGCAAACATACTAGGGCTATCAAAATGGCTCGTTGTTTGTGAAAAGTTCGTGTTCGTCTCGTGAAGAAGGCTTCGTATTCGGCTCGTTCACTAAGTTAACAACGCTTAACAGTTCGAACACGAACAAAAATTTGTTTGTTCGTGTTCGGCTCGTTTTGACTCGAAATAGTATTCATCGATTATATATATATATATATATATATATATATATATATATATATATATATATATTTATTTATTTATTTATTGATGAGTAGTATTTTTAAAAATTTTAAAAGATTTATAATCAATTAAAATTATTAATTAAGTGAATAGAATAAAAATTATTAAATTAGATTCAAATGATGTTTTAATGTAAACAATAATTCTTAAATCTTGCCACAACCCTTAAAATCTTATGGTTATGTGATTAGGGTTGTCAAAACGACTATTTGTTCGTAATACGTGTCACATTTCGCTATCGAAACGTAGCAACACGAATCACACTTTTCTGGGCTCAAAATATAAACGAACCGAACACGAGCTGAGTTTGGGCTCGCTCATGTTCGGCTCATTTACACCCCCTAAAACAGACTATATGAATGCATTATAATTGTTTGTAGCCTATTAGTTAAAGAAAAGAAAAGAAAGTAGTGCGTGCAGAATAATGAAAAATTAATGGAATATTTCAACCACAGAGATTTATATTTAAAATTAAGCTCAAAATAACATCAGAATAAATCAATTGATTTAGGTTATAAACTCGATCTTCTGTAAGTGAGATAGAGTTGAGATTGTTCAAAGTTACCTAAATCCCCTATGATGGCATGTCTATCTCACATCTTAATTGGAGGGGTTTATTTATGGAATCAAGACTTTAAATTATAAAATTCCGAATACCCTATGAAATTAAATCACCTAATGCTTAAAGCAATAATTCATCCACCGTCCACAATCGTTCGGCAAGGGTGATAAATATAATATTGACTCGAGCTCAGAAAAAGCAAATGTTGTATCAATTTTAATACTAAATTCAAATTCAAAATAATTTTATATCGCTGAGGATCTCTATCTATGTGATTTACACGTAAGCTCCACAGAAGAATCGGTTCCTCTGAAATGGTTTAGACAGTAGGCTCTGTCACGTGATTTGGCTAGTTGGCTCCACTGTAAAATGGTCATTGTTATAGCCCGTATGTTTCCAATGGTGTTCCTATTTGAGTAGTGAATTATATGGTATATGTGATGGGGCTTGGAGCCATCTGTAAGCTAAAATTGACTTAATTTAGTACCCTTAGATAAACAATCTCTCCCGATCTACAAAGTTCTCATGGATGAAGTGACTCATTGTTGCGGACAAGAATCTTTTGATCAGATTTAGTTGACTACAACCTCTGATTAAGAAGACCGATGACAAATGACAACACAGTATAATGAAAACATGGGATCCCGATTTGGTTTGTCATCATCCCCTATAATTTCTAAGCTAATAGTGATAATTTTATAATTCTAAAACTTAAATTTGTCGCTACTATAAGATAAGTCTGAATACTTAGTGTGAATGACTAACCTTAAGCAAATGTGCTCTCCTATTATTGAGAGAGGTAATTAAACATACAGGCTTGAACCTGTGAAAAATCTCGAACCTCATATCTTAAAGTCCTCGCAAAAAAAAAGTGACATCTTTGGGTAGTCTTACCTTCTGTTTCATCTACCGTCAAAAACATATGACCTGAAACCTTACAGTAAATCATTTTAATTTCTTTTCGAGGGAGGCTGGGGCATTTCAAATTTTCCAAGCCGATAACATATTCATAAATAGTAATAAGAGGCATTTACATACATACCACCCAATTCCTTTATATTTACATATAGAACACCGAAAATTTAATTTTTTACCATGATAAAACCCAAATCTTACATGTCACCTATCACTTTAATTTTTAAAAAAGTGAAACACACATTTTCATGCGTTAAGTAAGGTGGTCTGTACGTAAAAATTGAAGTATAAATGTTAGATATGTAAATTCATATGAATTTAGTGGTATGTATGTAAATCTTCATTATAGTATAAGATGTGATTTAGTTCAATCACTCGCACAAAACACATTGGCAAGCCAAGTTTTTAAGAGTTATTATGCATGTTTAGAGAAGTGAGATCATCTGAATATTTTTAAAATTGCTGCAATCTCCATGGTCTATATTTTAATGATATAATTCGGTTGAAATATACTTCTCCCAATGGATAAATTTTGGGTTTAAGAACTGCTAAACTATGTGTGAATAGAACTGTTAACGCCTGATTTCAAGCCAAACTGGGGTCGACTAAAAATCAGTTCGAAAAAAGCTCGTAGCTCAGCTCATTTATTCGATCCGATCTCAATTCCGAGCCAAAATTCGAATCAATTTTCTAGCGACTAACAATCTTCGAGCTAAATTCGCTAAATTTAGTTAACGATCTGATAAATTCGCTAAATTAATATTTAACAATTATGTTTAATTAATCCTCAGTTTACCGCAACTCTTTTTATCCAATGGAAAATTAAGCCATTTTGTTATGTTATTGAGGGGCATTTACATGCATACCACACAATTCTTATGAATTTACAAATCCAGCACCTAAACTTTGATTTTTACAATTATACCTAATACTAACTTTCAAAAATGTACAATACAGCTTTTTTGGGCTATAGATAAAGTTCTGTTAAGTGTTAGAAATGTAAATACATAGGAAATGTGTGTTATGTATTCAATGAATTAATTCTCTTCCTTCTCTTTTCCGTCATGGATGCCATCAACGTGCTCACCTACTTAGTTCTCTTTCTCCTACTAACCAAACTCTTCATAAGCCAAAAAAAAAAGAGCAGTAAGAAGAATCTTCGACCAAGTCCTCCTAATTCCCATCCATCCTCGATGACCTCCACCTCCTTGAGAAGCCCCTACACCAATCCTTAGTCCATCTCTCCGCCGAGCGTGGCTCTATTCTCCTCCTTCGCTTCGGAATCTGCCCCGAACACCAATGACACTGCTCGTCTCAAATTTTTCAGAGAAGAGACACAATGGGGGAGGATGATGAGAAAGATAAAGATGTATATAAGTTCAATGAGATGATGGAGAAAATCGCATCGCTTTCTGATGCAGCCACTGTGGGAGATTTTTCACTGGCGAAATCAGTAGATTGCATGTGAATGAGCGAAGTGGAAGATGGCGAGGTATCACAAGTACAGCGATGAGATTATTCAGTCGTTTATGGAAGGGTACAGGAAGAAAAAGGAGAAAAGGAGAATAATAAAGATGGGGAGTTGAAGGAGAAAAACAAGGTTTGATAAAACCACGATGGATACACTGTTCTCTTTGCCAGAGAAGCGTCCAAAGCAATATACTGATGTTTTCATTAAAGCACTAGTTTTGGTGAGTTTCTCATGTAATTTTTTGTTCTTTTTTTCTCTTTCTTTTTTGAAATTTTTTCAAGTGTTAAAATATAAATAATATTTTATATTAACACGGGCAATTTTTTTATTGTGTTGACAATTAATTCCCTTAATCCAATTCTATGTGATCTAATAAATCCCAATAATACATATATACTATACAATTCTTATGTATTTATATGTCAACAACTTTCATATTTACAAACATAGATGTATGAATGAATAAGAATTGCAGGGTGTGCATCTAAATCCCCACTTGAATGAAATGACTATGCGATTAGATGAAAGTCAATGATAATAACAAAACAGTTTCAAAATTAATGTATCATATTTATAAGAAAACCCCAACGAAATAGTAGATCTAATATAGCAGTTTCAAATTTTTGTTTTACATCAACATTTACTTGTGATTTATAGTTTGGTCTTCATTCTCTAAATAAATTAAAACAAGATTTCAATAATTTATAATATATTTATGAGTTATTTTAAATTTCATAATTTTTTTCTATTTTGAGGCTTACGGCTCAGTCCGCCTCGACTCCTTAAATGAGGCAAAATCTAAATGTAAGATTACAAACATAGCATGATATTTTTGAACTACCGAACAGATGTATTTATAAGTGTGACAATCAAGACATTGAGAATTTGATAAAAATGAAAAATAGGAGTTGAGGTTTTGTAATGAATTTACATATTTGAGTGAGAATTTGAAAATGGATGAAAGAGGGAGAGATTTGTTAATAGCAATGTTTCGGGGGTTATTTATGTAAAAGGCCCTTTTTAAAATCTCACGTTTAAAAAAAAAGATAGAATATCCATTCTTAATAGTTAGGGATAGTCAGACGTACCAATTGAAGACAAATTGCAATTTGAAGGAAGCCACAATTATTTCACTTAAATATCACTGGAGAGAACAATACAGAAGTAACAGACTTCATCGAATAGTCCCAAGCTGAAACTGAAGAAAAAGAAACAATCAATCAAAATATTACAAAAGTGAACAGAAGACCCTACAAGTAAAAGAGCAGAAATATCAAAAAATTATTTTAAAAAATCACCCATAAACATGCATTATGAGCTCGGAGATAGTGCTGTGAATTTTGCTAGATGATCGTTGATCGCTCAAAAATCGATTAGAATTTTAGCTCGGATCGAGAACAAAATAAATGAGCCGAGCTATGAGCCTAAACTTTGAATCGAATTCTTTTTGAGCTGATTTTGAACCATGCATGAATCAGCTCAAAGTAACTCTGAGATAGGAGTATAATTTTTTTTACTTGTAAAAATTATATATATAGTTTTAAGTAAAATCGAAAATAACATGTCCCGAGCTAGTTTTGAGCCGATTTCGAGCTGGAACGGATCCAAATAACTCAATTTGAGCCAGTTAGCTTCTATTTTGAGACGGATCAAGCTGATTCCAAGCTGAAACGGATCCAAATAACTCAATTTGAGCCAGCTCGTTTCGATTTTGAGCCGGACCAAGCTCAATTCAATTTTGAGCCAGCTTGGCTCAAAATCTAATATAACGAGCGGCGAAGCACTAAATCTATTCGAGCTGATTTTGAGCCGACCCAGCTCAACTCGAAATCGGACCTTTAACAGTCATACTCTGAGAGTAGAAGATGTAGTTCATCATTATAAGGCTTTGTGATTTTTGTCAGGAATTTAGTTCTGATATGTCATCATCATGAGTAAAAATTGATTCTGCATTATAATAAACTCCTCCATTAGAAAAAAAAAACGAATTAAAATATAATTCAACAAGATTAATATCACTACAACTTCCATACATCAGCCAGTCATAAGAAGTACTTCAAAAACTATTTGGAAGATTTACATGCATCCTACTCAATTCCTACGTATTTACTTATCTAACACCTAAACTTTAATTTTTACGCACAAGTCATCTTACCGATGCATGCAAAGGTGCACTCCACTTCTTAAAAACTAAAATGGTGGTATTTTTAATGTAATATGAAAGACTCGTGTGTTATAAATGTAAAAAGTAGGTGTTATATATGTAAATACATAGGAACTCGGTGGTGAATATGTAAACCTTTCCCGCCTTACGTGCAGGCCCAAAGGCGCCAACTCCTCAAGCCATGCGCAAACCCGTCAGCCGCTTAAACCTATCGAAGTTGTCTGCCTTTCCACTGCTTTAACCACAAACCCCTTTGCTCGCCCCGATCTTCAAGTGTTACACCATCGAAGCTCTTGCCGTTCTTCCCAGTTCACCCAACCCAAACTCCTGCCACTCTGCCCTAGCTCGAAAATGGCAATCCTGAGCCCTCATTTTCTTCCTAATCACAAGAAGCTCTTTTCTTCACACTATCCTATCACCGAAGCCACGCTGGAATTTTTGTCTTCACTTCTCCTGCCTCCGCTTGCTACGCCGAGCAGCCCGTCTTACCAAACCAAACCCAAAAATACAATCCAAGCCTATCTATCCTTCACATTTTATTGCTTATTTTTTTTATTATTGTGTTTTGTATAAAAACAAAAATTTGAGTTTGTATTTTTATTTTATTGTTAGCCGTCTCCCGATTATCACCATATGTCGGCGATCCATCTCATTCAAAAAGATATAACATGGGTGTGGGAAGAAGATTTTTAAAATATTCATTTGATGATGCTCGATACCCGTCTTTGGGAATTAAATTCCGTTCAGAGAAAGTGCATCCTCGTATGGAAATTCTTTTATAAAATTAGGGGATCTAAAATAGATGTCCTAAGAAATGTGAGTATCTGTCATTGGGAATTAAGTACCGTTCATGCAAAGTAAAGTACATATTTGAGAAATACTTGTTCGCAATTTGTCCATTTTGCAAGTACAATCGAAGGCATATAGAGTTTTTTAAGACCAACAACAATAATAAGCCTTTATCCTACCAAGTGGAGTCGGCTACATGAGTCTTTTTCTCCACTGCATCCTATTGAGTGTCAAGTTTTTATTTAATTACAATAGATTAAGATCATTTTTATTCAATAAACCCAAGTCTTTTTAGGTCTGCAACTGTCTTTCTCAACATTAGTTGAAGGTAAAACATCTACTCTCCTAACCGGATCAAAGATGATCGACATTTAATGTGACCAAAATATCTAAGACGACTCTCTCTAATATTGTTTGTCACAGCAGCTACATCAAACCATCTCCCTTTATTGACAACTTTTAAGACCATAAGTTAAACATTATGTTTTTGCTCCACAGCCGCAATGTCTCACGACACTGGCCAACAAGTCTTAAAACAGCTAGGAAGGTTAGCATTCTCCCATATCCCCTAATAAGAGTTCATGCTGGGAGGCTACCAGAATTTCGAGCGATTTAAACTTATAAATAACCTAAAATCTTAGAATTTTTGGACTTATAAAATAATATAAATTGTGAATCATCTGAATTTTAAAATAATTTAAAATTTTGAGTGTTTAAAAATTATGCTCTTGGGGTTCAAAAACAAATGGGATTTGGGCTTTTAAATTTGACTCTTAATTTTTCAACAATATTTAAAATTTTGTGTTTTTGAATTTTTGGCGCTTCTAGAGTCTTAAAATATTTGAAATCTTGGCCTTTCAAAAATAATTCAAAGATAGGGGTTCCAGAATTTGAAAATCACGTCACCGAATTTGCAACATGTCTACTAACAAATAGAAGCGGACTCTAGCGGACTCTTTTAAAGCTCAAAATGAAACTTTGTATGCATTCTAAAGTTCTAGTGTTCACTTAAATTTTCAAAAATTTTGAATGTAAGTCACTAACTGTAATTTAAAGTCTAATTTAGATCTAATGCTCAAGAAATTCATGCAGGGCATGAAAATCTTCTCATGCAATTTTGAGAGTGCTTTCAAGTTATATAAGTGTACTAAGAAGCATGCAAGTTTATCATGTGAACTTTTGAAAAATCTGTCAAAGCATTATTACGGTTCAAGTAAACGAAATTTAATACCCGCATGGCCGCATGGGCACCAATTAAAATTCCAAATATTTTAACAAATACTTTAGGAATGTTGGGCGGATTAAGACCAAATTTATACTCAAATAATTCATATTTTAAAAAGCAATATATAGGGACATCTTGTTTATAGAGCATGGTTGTAAGTCATACCCAATTAGTTCGATCATCTTTCTTGCAATGACTGGAGTTATAAAGGCTAATAATTTTGAAATAAATGACTAAATCATAAAATAAGAATTTACAAATCAAAATCACATAGTATGACCCTCCTTATTAAGACTGAAGACGACAAGACTTGTATCTTAGAAATCTTAAACTGACAAACTCAAATGAACTTCAAATATAAAATGTTTAAATATTCAAATCTCCGATAATGGTCGTGTTGATTGTGAATCTTAACCGAATGGGTCAATTTTAAACAAATTAATCACTTAAAAACTTAAAACAAATCACATCACCTTCTGCAACAGTTTGTCAAGGGTGACAAACTTTTAATTAACTTCAGCTTACGAAGAATGATTATTATGTCGAGAGTATCAGTATATTCACAATCAAACTAATTTCACACCAGTAAAAATGCCGCCCGAGTCCTCTATCTGTATGGTTTGGCTTAAAGCCTCCACAAAATAACAATTACGACAAGAGCCCTCTTACAGGTGGTTACGGTTAAATGGCACCATTATATTATGATTACAGTCGCAGTCATATGTTCCCCAATGGTTTTATGCACTTTAAGTTGTGAATAAGGTTACATATGATTGGCACAAAGCTTTCTATTAGTTAAAGTCGACTTAAATTTATCACCTTAAATAAACATACACCCTAGACCTACAAGAGTCTCTTGGACGACGTAGGTCATGATTGTTAACAATGATACTTCAGTCAAGTTGGGTCAACTAATTCTTCTCACTAACTAGATCAAGGACCACGACAACCAAGGACAATGGAACCATGATCAGGTTCGTCATTATGTCTCACCTCATTTGTTGTAAGCTGAAAGTGATAAATTTTATAATTTAAACGATATGTTTGCTAGTACTTTATGTTAAATATTCACTATTTAATGACTAACCTTAATCAAAAGTACTCTCAGATTATTGGGAAGGTAAGTAACCATACAGACTTGCACTTATAGGAAACCTCGAACCCCGGATCAAAAAAGTCCTCACATAACGAGAGTGAAATATACGGGTAGTGTCTTATCTACAACCTATGCTGCCTACCGAAAAAGTGACCCTCAAAACTCTCTCCACAAACAGAGAGTTGGGGGAAGTAGAAATTTACGGAGCCCACATTGTCGTCTATGAAACTTACATTCATAAAAACCATAATATCCTCTTATCATATAAAATTATCAAATACTGACGTACTTTAACCATCAATCATTAACTATACAAAATCATATCATCATTTCTTTTGTATAATAGATCAAAAATACAAAAGTTTATCATACATAGGTATCAGCAAATCTTATAATAATATTGAATAATAATTATTAACATCATACTCATTAAACTAGATTTCATATGTTCAATCTTTATTCAACAAATTCTAAGATCTCTATGCTCCAAACATTTGATTGATTGTTCAGTCGAAGTCTCACTATATAGAACTAGATCCCCTCCGAAAAGCATACATAAGATAACTTGCTTACATCTTCTCTACAAGCATTTTTATTTCCAAAGCATAAAACCATGGATTCAATATTCCTCATTGAAGTAAACCTATGATAACTAAAAAATCTCATGTCATTTCACAGCTTATAAGGACACCAAATTGTACTCCAATGCATCTTAAATAATGTTAACATACAATATTCTACCTTATAGCATGCAACAACAATTATTATGTTACCCGGTCATAATCATTCTCGAGATTAATAAAAAATACATGAAGATCTCTTTTATGTTATCTACACTTCTCCATTTAATGTATCACAAAAAAAAAATCACTTTCATTGTAGATCTTCATAACATGAGACTAGGAAGGTCAATTCAAGTTTACAGGTTGGGTTCGGTTAAGTCCAAAAATAAACTAACACAAATATAATCAACCCAAAGCAAACCCATTTAATAAACAACTCAAAATGAACATGATTCTGCTATTTGAGCAAAATTCTATCAAAATAGCAAAAAAAAAAAACTATAATTTAATCTGAGTTCTTTTCATCAAAAAGAAAAACTCAAATAATTAAAATATTAATTTCAGATCGACTCAAACCTGACCTGAAGCCAATCCTTTTTTTAGTCATTTAAGCTTGAACTATATTAGACTCAAATATTGCAGGAATTGATCCAAACCTAAATTTGTCATGTTAAGTCTAATATTCATGCCCAACATGAAACTAAATTGGTACTACAAAACTGATGTAACTATCCCAAGTATATGTTTCATTATTCAAAATTTAAGACCATATAATTGTTTTAAGATAAATGAGCCAAAATACATAATTATTCTCAACCCTATGTGACTCACAAGTTTGATTGTTCTACAAATTAGTATAATCTTGAATGTTGCATTCATCTTAAATTGTGATACCAAATGCTCCTTCCCCAATCACTCGACATCATCTTAATAATTAAAATTTTATTAAAAAATGTGATAAGCGATTCACTACAATATCTCCTATAACTCTTCAAATCTCAATAAATATCATATCCTGACCTAAAACCATATATTTATGCATAACTTTGAGAGTTAACTCTACTCAAACGTTTTGGATCCATCCATAATATACTTGACTAAATTGTTATAGTCTTTTTCCAAATATTTTTGTCATTAAATCACTCATTTAGTAATTTCAAAAAATAATATTTTCGTAATTTCATGATGTCTCATCCAAAGATTCTACTTTCTTACTTTTGATGCTTCAAACTTTAGAAAATTTCCTAAATCCCTTATTCTATATATTAGGTATTCTAAATATCTCATTTTCTCCTTCTCTGATACCAAACTTGGTATATAAATCATAAATAGTTATAAATTTTGCTTTACTCAGTGCTCACTTTTAAAAATCCTTACTTTCTAACATTCTCAATACTCAAGATGTTTTAGAAAAGCATTATTTTCTTCAAAAACATTTTTTACCGACTTGCTCCACCACCAAGCCTTTCTTTTAGCACATGATCTACCTCTAAACTCTCTTTTAAGTTAAATGTTCGATAACATCATCTTAATGAAACCACCCATCTTATCCCATATAAAGCTTAGCTCAGCTACAGAATTCAATTTCTCTTTTAGCAGTCATACTTGAAAAATTAAAATGTCTCTAACCTTTAAAATTCCATCATCTTATCAAAAGCCATACTTTTTTTTTCCTTCACAAGTTATAAATCAAAAACTATTGTAGTTGTGGGGTAAGCTTTCCCCGGAATAAACTCCAAATATATACAAAAAGATTTTCCTTTCCTTACAAATAAGAGAAAATTTTGTGATTTGATGAATCCACATAAATGAATAACCAAGTATTTTTCTTTCTCAAAGTATATATTTCAAGGTTACAAAAGACTACAAAATCATAGAACTCCTATTGCATAACCACCATTAATCCTCTTATAGCATATCCTACCAATAACTACTATTTCTTCAGAGTTATACATTATATTAGTTCAACAAACACTTCCCACATTGGTTTTCCAAACTATTTTCAAATCTAATTTGGAGTATAAGCATTAACCACATTCATAATTTCGTTATTGAAAATTAATATAATAACAATCATATTATCACTAATCCGATTAAATCAACAAGTTTATTTTTCAACTCTTATCCCCTACCAGGCTCAACCTCAATTCTATCATTAACATTTCCAACAACCGATAACCTATAATCTTCTACAATATCCTTAGTTATCCTCGGTTCTATTTAATTTCTTATAAATAAGGTATATTTATTCTTCTTATCATGTTCAGAAACCCTTGTTTGTCCTACAATAGTAGCTTCCCAAATTTCCATGCAACCAATTTAATTTTGCATTTATACCTAAGCAATATTTGCTTATTTTCACCATAATTAAGTTAAATTAGGATGGTGAAGTCCTAGCCCACCTAAGCTTAGTTTTCACCACATTCAGGTTAATTGTTGTTACTTAAAAGAGATGTCCTTGACAACCACTGTTTACATCTCACCGCATTCATGATGGATCATAGCATGACGCTTCCAGCAAACACCCTAGAACTCGTAAAATTTAAATTTTGATTCATTTCATTAGTTTTAACATAATATTTATAATTAGTTGTCAGCCCAACATCAAGACTACACTAATTCTTTAAATGATTAGAGAGAGAATGAAAAATTAATAGAGTACATAGAATGTAGATCACAAAATAGAATAAATATTAAATAGATTCAATAGATGTAACTTATCCCCTTTAACTTTTAAAAAAAAAAACATTTTCACCTCCCACTAAAAGCACAAAAAATTGAATGAAATAAAATAAATTTGAGAGAACCACATTTTTAATTAAAGCGATCTCTATATATTAGGCATATTAGGCTTTTAGTAGTCATTCCTCCTCTTTGCCAATTAGTATCAAACATATAGATTAGACACAAAGGCATCCCTCTCAATAAACCATATAGTCACAAAACTAGCTTCAATTCCCGGGCTAACAAAATAAACGGTTCAAACATCATTTGGCAACTGACTAATATTATAGGATTTTCAATATATAAAACAGGCTATATTAATTACTGCATCAAGTATATTACTTCGCCAACATCGGTTCAAAGGTGATATTATATTTTCTAAAAGCCTGACATAGAACTTAACATGCCACAGTAACTCAACTTACAGTAATTTCATGACAGAAAATCTTTTTGAAGTATATAAATATATATATATATACTTAATTTGAGTTGCTAATATAAAATGCTGCCGCTTAGAACTTTAACGGTCTAAAGAGTCCAGAATGAAACCAGACTGTGTAACTGAATTCTTTGTAGGAGATATGATGAGTTAATCATAAATCAATAGTGCCTAAATAACATCATGGATCATCACTATGCCAAAGATTTCACCTTTGAAATAAACGATCATGAAAATCTACTTAAATCAACTGAGTACTTGCACTATTCCGTGGAATTAGGTCATATAATAGTCTACAAGATGTAGGATTAACTGTAAAAATACTACTGAATAACATCATTAAACTTTACAATAGTCGATAGCACCTTTCTTATTGTTCTATTTGTTATGGAGACCATTTAGTTCACATATGAAGCACATGCATGCGAGAAAGAGCTTACACTAAAATATTTCAAAACATATATACAGTTCTATGCAGGATAACTGGGACTAACATTACAAAAAAATAATCAATGAATATGCATGTGAACTTAAAAAATGAGCAAACTTGCCTATTTCTAATTAATAATAAGCCAAGCTATGTAATGATTGCAATTAAAAATACAATTTCAATAAGTTAAATCAAAACAAGCAGGAATCATAAAGAACTGATAGAGCTTCTCTAAGAGTGAATTTAGAGCATGGTAGGCTTGTAAATACATATCTATATATATATATATATATACATACATATATATATATATATATATATATATATATATATATATATATATATATATATATATATATATTATATCCTATGTTCATATACAATTTACTCACTATCTAACATGAAATTACTTCAAGATTATGAATTCCTTAATTTCATCCAATATACGACTATGTTTGCTTCAACAGTAAATGTATGTTACATTCTTAAGGAAAGACTTAGAAACAATTTCAACTATGAACAAGACAAAATCAAGATGAAGTGACAAAGGTAATTCAAATACAATTGCAGTAAGCTTGCAACAAATTAAAGAAGAGTTGAAATGAAATATCTGAGTCTCTTACTTGGTGTTGGATGTTCGAATGGACATAATTCAAGCTGAAGTCTCCACTGAGCAGCGACAAGAAATTCCTCCAGCAAGCCACCATTTTCGCAGCAATTCACTGGTATAATCTCACACAAGCCAGGAATTCCTCCAGCTGAATTCCCTATCGTTCCACCGTTCTTGTAGTGACTGATTTACCATGCCTCCAAAAGAGCTGAGAATACACAAACGGCTAGATGAAGTTATGGTTTATCCTCCAGACTAAGAATTTCCCAGTTTGTTATGCCTGCTTCTTCCCCGCAGAAAAAACAGTTAAATAAAAAATAGCTAGCAAGCAGGAAAAAAAATTTAGGTGTTGATAGGGAAAATGAGTAAAAGTTACAACATAAAAAAGCATATAAAGATAATGGACCTAGTCTGATGTGTGAAGTTAAAAATATATATAATTCTGATTAAGGGGAGATACATTGAAACAAAAGAAATGTTCACATAAATATGGAAATTTTAATACAATCAGTACAGATGCAGCAGCTAATATGATTTTGCATCAAGTATTCAAAGAAACTACGATTCTTTTGAAAAATTACACTCCTGTAATTCACATAGCACCATAATATAATACAATAGTGCACTCTGAGAAGTTTCACAAGGAATAGGATCAGTCATAGTAGATAAACGCAGAAACCAAAAAGTCAAATAATCAAATTACACCTCCACAGTAGTCTCAGCCTATAAGAAAACAGTTATGTTCCAACAAAATATGAATTTACAGAGTCAAAATATAACAAAGCAGTAGTTTGAAAAGAGCATTAGCAGGCATTGCCCACGCTGAAGCATGAGCATTTTTGTACAGAAGTCGCCCACCATATATGCAATTTTAGCACACAAATTTGCCTAAAGAGACAATTACGCACCCATCACACATCCATACAGACAAATATTAAAAACTAAACAACAAGAAGAAAGTTCATCAAATTTGAATGAGCCGCCATCATAAAAAGGCAACCTCCTTTATTTTACCGCAAAACCACAGAAACAACATGAGGCACCCTGTTATCGTCAAACGGTAAAGTAACATATTCGGAAGCAAACTCTTCCACTATCTCGCCCAGAAGCTCCCCATGCACCGCCTTGCAGTACAGGTACAGTGCGGCGTGCGACACAATAATGTACAAAAGCAGTAGAGACGTCAAGGCAGAACCTAACACAGTCTTTCCAACCACCGGCATCACGTCGTACCAACTCCCACCGCTAGGAATCTCCCAGAGCCCAAGCCCCCACAACGTAAATCCAATTCCGGCCCCAAAAACTACCCAAAGGCAGATCGCCGCCAGCCGCATCCCATCGATCAATTCACCACTCCTTTTCAGCGGAGCAAACCCCCAGGTAGACTCCATCACGGAGACTACGCCGGCAAGGCACCATTCTAACTGGAATCGGGCGATTGTAATGGCGGCAACCCCGGCCGCGAAGCTGTATGGGGGGACTGAACCAGATTCAACATCAAGGATTGAGAGGACAAAAAGGAGGAGGAGACAAAGAGAGACGATGAGAGCGACAATAGTAGCGAAGATAAGAAGGCCGGACAGAACGGTAGCAAGTAGGTGAAAAACGGGGATATGGAGCGATCTAAGGTTAGGCAGAATCTTAACCGGTCTTCCGTAGAATCCATGATTGACGCTGCGTGTGACGGCGGCAACGCCGGCTGTGGCGATGGGCAGGAACAGAGCGGCGGCGGCTGCGGCGAGAATTAGGGTTCTGGTGAGATCGGGGGAGGTTGGTGAGAGAGGTGCATCTCGGAGTAGAGATTGAGGAGGGAGGTTTTGGCGGCGGTGCATGAGGATGGGGAGGAGGGAGGGGGAAGCGACGATGATGGAAGAGAGGGGGAGGAGGAAAAGGACAGAAAGGGCGAGAAAGTGGCGGGAGTGATCGGAGACGACGCGGAAGGATACTGAGAGAACGCCGGCGAGCATCGCCGGCCATGCGTAGGATGATTTGGACATCGCCCGATGAGAGTGACGACGAGGGTTTCGTCCACGCTAACTCCTGTACAGGTCGTGACTGCGGACTAGTGAGTGTTGGCTTCGAATGGAGGATAATAAGGTAAATGAGCCGGCGGAAAAGGCCTTGAATTCTAGTTTTTTTTTTTTTTTTTTTTTCTCTTTTTCTTTTTCTTTTTCTTAAAAGCGATGGACTTTGAGCCAGTGCGAAAGAAAATATTCAATCAAAAAGCCACTACCTCATCCATATTTTTTATTATTTTAATATATAATTTTTAATGTACAACATTAAAAAGTTGTTTAGCTTACTAATATTAATGACTAAATTATAGTAATGAATGAGACTATAGAAAATCTAATGAGTTATGTTATTGAATATTAATTACAGAGTTAGGACTTAAATTTACTTATCTTTAAATTTTCATATAATAATATTATTTCCACAAAAATCAAGTCCTCATAGCTTAATATATGGAAAGAACTAAAGATGATCTATTTTCTTATGAATTATTATTTACAAAAGATTTCTAACAATCGATGACATTATAAGAAAGTAAAAAACTTTTAGAAATAAAAAATTTTCCTCTAAGGTAAATCATGATAGGTCAGCAAAAAAAATATTAAAAATGAGATTATGTGTTTATTTGTATCCACACTTTGTGATGTATTGTTGGAAATTTAAAAGATTGCATGCAAAAGCTTGTGATTTATTCAAAATTCTTAATAAAATTGTTTATAATACTTTATCATCTTGATCTACTTGTTAATATGATAATTTATTATGTTATTAGTATTAAAGAAATTTTATAATATAGCAGTGTTAGCAAACATGTGTTTATTTAAACTGACTCTTTAGTATGAGATATAATTTCTTAATTGTAAAATAATTCATTCCCAAAATTTTGTAACATGATCACAAATGAAGTTTTCAGTAAACTAGCTACTTAGCCTTAATTTTTAGTTTGTAAAACGAATAAGCAAATTTTCAATGACACTTGGCTAACCAGCATTGGCGTAAAGATCTTAGTTCATCAAGTAGTAGAAAAACTTTTGGATTTCAGGTCTATAAAGTCTAGTTGGATAGAGCCACTCCAAATACAGGTCTGTAAAGATCTTATGTCTTGGTGGTTTCAAGATTCCATTTTCTTTTATAAAAAAAGATAATTATCTTTTTTATTTTAAATTTATTATATCATCTCTTAAAAATGAGTTATAAATCATCCTACCATATCATTTCATTTAATAAGTCTCCTCCAAGATTATCCACCCATTATCCAAGTCTTAACAGCCACTCCAAATACCACTATAGAACTCTTGGCAAAATTAGACAAGAATAAGACTTAGACTTATTTAGTGCCTATTTATATCTAAACTTCATCAAGCTTAACCATCTATTTTGAATCATAATAACAAACCTTTAGCTAACATTTTATTAGGTATTTTTTGCCATTTCACAACTAAAAATTTATTTTCCAAATAATCTTTAAAATCATCTCAAACTAACACAATGTACACTGGTCTTAATGTTTTTTGTAATTACACCAACCAAACCTCTCATAATTTCATTATAAAATTTAGCTCATTTCTTGAAACATTATGCTCAAGTTTAATTTCATTTTCTTAGCCCTTAATTATGAAAATGGCCATCTACCACCATCAAAAGGCATCATAGAATCAAAGATGTATGACCTTATTGTTACTAAGAAGATTTTTCTTCTAAATATAGTTTCTTTTATTTAAATTGATAATTGTAAGTGAGTCCAGGTTGGTAAGCGGGTCTAGAATTTAAAAATTTTTACCATGACTATTTTAAGTACCTAATAAGTTATGTTGGTTACCACTTTTCCTACATTTTAGTTATTTTTTAGCTAATGTTATGATAATTTTTCCAACAAGAGTTATAAGTATTAAAATAAGAGTCTTTTGGTCTATTATTGATCATATTACTCCACGACTGAAATAATAGTATCTTTTAAGTTTTCAAATTTGTAAGTTAATAAAATCCTTGTATTGATTTTATCTATATGTTGTCTAATTTTCTAGATATTATAGCTACTTGAAAAAGTCAGAATAACTAACACATCTTGATCATATAAACTAGCCACTTTTCTTGGGTTAACTCTCTCACATGGTCATTAAATATTATTAGCGATCATTTCCCCATTAATGAATTGGCCTCATTGAATTGTTTGGATACTAAAAACTCATTGTTGTTGTATCCATTATTGAACTCAATGATCTTACTAGATCATTATATGAAGTTTATATAATCAGTCGGTTTGGTAAGGCATGGTGTGAACATTTTATAAGTAAATCATT
Source organism: Papilionanthe hookeriana x Papilionanthe teres (assembly GCA_022702705.1). Lineage (NCBI taxonomy): Eukaryota > Viridiplantae > Streptophyta > Magnoliopsida > Asparagales > Orchidaceae > Papilionanthe > Papilionanthe hookeriana x Papilionanthe teres. The sequence goes on along the minus strand of CM040439.1, from coordinate 30,170,548 downwards.
AAACATCTTCCATGAGTCATAGATCGACTCGCTGTCGAATTAGGAAAAGAAGAGATATTATTTTTAAGTTTAATAGTTTTAGATGGAGGGAAACAATTTAGTCATAATTGATGAGCTAAACGAGTCTAAGTTGTTGTAGATCCTCCAGTAATGAGTTTAACTAAAATTTAGCATTATCTTTCAAGAAAAACAAAAATATCTAAGTCTAACAACATCATCTGAAACACCGTTATACCTAATGATTGTATAGATTTTGAAGAAACTAACAAAGTGTATGTTTGGATAATTTACATGTGATCCTCCAAATTGGTTATCATGTATTATTTGAATTATTATTGGTATAAGGTCAAAGGTGTTTGCATGTATGATAAGTAGATTGATTCTGTCATGGATTTCTTCTACCATCGGGTTTGCAAAGTTTCTAAGAGGTCTAGGTTCATCATTTTTTCTAAGGGTTAGCCATTTCTCCTAAGATATTTTTTACCTTTTTAGTTCTCTAAGCTTTTTTGTAAATTTTCTTTTTCAATTTCATAGTCAAAAGGTACAACTTCAAAAAGTTCGCTCCTATGTATACACTGCTTAGTACTGACTTGTGATCCTATACTAATAATCATATAATCAATCACAGTTAATAATGTAATAGTAGTTAACAACGAGACAAGATAAATTAAAAATCATAACAATAAAACTGCTCAATGCTAGCTAAATTTGGTGGTATACTGTAATATTGAGTTTAAGGTATATAAATAATGCAGTTATACAAGCAATTAATTAAATCAACATTAACATATGTTGGCGAGTGTTTGTTATTAGGATATTCATAAATAAATCATGAAAGATTTCAACAAATGAGCTTACAAAAAATTAGAAGAAATACGATTAACTAATCAACTCAAGTAAGCTAATATTATAAATCTCAACTAGTTCATGGCAAATATATAATATGATTTTAGTTATCATCAATTTTATAGATAAATAATCCCGTAAAAGTATTTTGTGGAACTCGTTGACTCAATGAAATTTTGTGTTACAAAAAAATTCAAATGGTTTGGTTATGTTAAATGGTTAGTTCAATATGCAAATATAATTATCAAATGAATGATGTATATTTAATAATAATGTCCATTCACAAATAAAATCTATTATATAACATTTAAATATACTATATCACAAAGCAAATATCATAATAAATGAGATTATTTAAATCATAAACGAAGAAAAAGCTATCTACTATAAGTGTCTTTCCAAAGTCACTCCTTCTTCAACCTTATGCTTTGATAATAAACTTAGTGGAGGCATAAGTTTAACTTTAGATAGAAGAGTTCCTTTGGGTTGTATGAGTTAAGAGATTTTATTTGAGATGTATAAACAAAGGGATATTTTTATGAGTATATCAAAGAAAAATTCTAAGTTATGTGTCAACTAACTAAGAGCAAGCTTTAAACTAGAAAACCATATATATGATTTTAAACCTTTTGTGAAAAGAATATAGGTAACCTCATGGCATAAAAATACATGGAAAAATTAGGTTAGAATGTTCAAATATGATTTATAAAGTTTTATTTTATAGTTTTTGAAGATTTTTTTTTCTGAGTTTTAGTATTATACTTGGTTATGTAGGAATCTAGCTCAGTCACTGGCATTAGGATAGATGTTTCACATTGTTGGAGAAATTTAGGCCTAGAAAAAATTTTAAAAAAAATCTTGTAAGTGGTAACGAATAAAATTTAGACTCGATAAAGAGTTTTTCACAAATTTTAAAATGGTTTTAAATGATAAAACGATACTAGGTTCAGTGCACTCATGTTTTGGCTATTCGCTCAGCTATAATTTTTCGAGAGAGTTAGATGGGATAAATAATGGAAAACTGAATGGATGATACAACAAGTCTTTTCTAATTTGAGGAAATTAAAAGTATGATGATAATTAAAATCTATCATTTAACAGATAATATGATGCGAAACATCACCAAATCTCTAATTTATTTGACTTTCCACTAAGCCTCAGACTCCTGAAAAAAATAAAAAAAATAAAGCTCTATAAGTTTTTTCATTCACGTGAGAAACCTTAAAAATGAAAGAGAGATAAAGGGTTGGCCCTAATGTCATTAGAAACACTGAAAAATAAGGGAGAAAATTAATTAATTATTAATTGAATAATATATTACGTCTCATGATTTAATATATTTTTCTTTTAGGATTTTTAAAATTAAATTTTAAAAGTTTTAATTTTAATAATCACATAAGCTAAAAAAAATTAAAATATCAACATAGTCTCATAAAAATTAAAATAAAGTAAAAAAAATAAAATTTAACTTTTTAAAAAAGTATATATATTTTTATGCTTCTTGTGGCTAGTCTAGTTTTTCTTTTGCTATTTTTTATGATAAATCTAACTTGTTTTTCTTTTTATCATATATATGATAGATTTATAAAAATCTTTCTAATTAACTATATACATTTATTTATGGTTAATAACCACATATAAAAAAATCTAATATAAATATCATATAAAATTAATTATTAACACTAATTAGCTTGAATTGATATTCAAAATACACTAATGTGATAACTCACTTCTTTATTTATTAGAAATAGTAAACAATTTCTTACTTATGAGTATTTTGTTGCTCCTATAGGTCATCATCTCAGGGCTTCATCTCTAATAAATTTAGCATATGCATTTTCTAATTTATCTACGAACATAATAATTAAAGAATTAAAATTTTAATAAATAAAAGAAAATTATGAGTTCAAATTTTACGATAAAATTTAATATTTTAATGCAATTACTCAAAATTTTAACATCACATACAAAAAATATCATTATCATTATTATTTTAAAAGAAAAATATATATTTCATGTATAAATTAATGACAATGATAAGTCATAAGTGTAAAAATTAAATTTTAGGTTTTAATTTTGTGTGGTATACATGCAACATTTTTAATTTTTTTATTAAGAGTAAATTTGGGGTATATTATGTTTATCTAGATAAATTGTTTATATGAAAATTCAGACCGTAGGGTTCAGTTTGTATTTCATAATATAAAATTAACTGTATTTTTGGATAAGTTGCATCTGTAATTTCAAAACGGCTCCACCCCAAGTGATAATTAGGGTTTAGGGAAAATTATTCCATATGGACAACATACGCAACACTGCGTACGAAATTCTCAAATAACCACCGAATAACCAATGAATAACCAACGAATAAATATTAAAATGAAACTGCGAAAGTTATTGAGAGGTTATTATGAAGTTATTACATCGTTTGTTGAGCAACAACCTTCTAATAACCTCGCAATACCTCAAATAACAGATAAAAAATATAAAATAAAACTGCAGAAGTTATTAGAGCGTTATTAGGAGGTTATTCGCTGATTATTCGGAATAATACCTCAATAACCTGTTAATAACCTTCTAATAATTCTAAAATAGATTATCACGATGTTATTAGATGATTATTAGGTGATTATCTGATGATTTCATAAGCAGCGGTGCGTGGTGCGTGCGTTGTCCGTATTGTATGGAATAATTTTCCAGGGTTTAGCTTAATAAACTTAAAAGCAGTATTCATATTCCCTGGTTTTCATGCATCGGAATGCTAAGGAGAGCAGTTAGAAGCTTAAATTTTAGGGTTCTTCTTCATGCTCAAGAGCTCCTCTATTCCTCAAATCTCTGTATGTTCTCAGTTTCACCTTCATTTATTTGTAACAAAAAATATTTATTTTCATCGTCTTCTACCAGTGGGAACGTTAGGTCAGATCCTATCCCCGAGCAAAACCCTTACTTCGGTGCCCTGTTCAGCAGAATAACCGATCATGGATGCCAAAATAGCCATTCATCTAGGAATGGAGAACCAAACCCTAGAACTGATAGTTCTTTTGATTCCCATGAATCCGGTAAAGCGTTTGAAGATCCTTTTCATAGCCCTGGAAGAAGTTCAGCGTCTGAATTTTCTGAAATGTATGGTTTAGATGGTCTCAGTGAAACTGACGAAGAATCTGATGGCGTGGAAGATAACGACGATGGTGAGTTTGGGGTGTTGAATTTATTCAAAAGAAATGCAGAACAGAGGGAATCAAACGGGATGTTCCAGGAGGAAAAAGATGAGTACAGGCATCCTTTGGTTAGAGAAACCTGCAGGCTGATTGGTCTCCGGCATGCATGGAATCCAAAACTGGAGAGAGAACTGCGGAATTTGCTTAGGGGCCTGAAGCCCCCTCAGGTTAGTGCTGTCCTCCGCTCCCAACTGGATGCGCGATTGGCTGTGAGCTACTTCCTTTGGGCTGATCGTCAATGGAGGTACAAGCATTCCCCGGAGGTTTATTGCACCATGCTTGGGATTCTCAGCAAGACGAAGCTCAGCCAAGCGTCAAGGAGAGTTCTCAGATTGATGATCCGAAGAGGAATCAGTCGTAAGCCTGAAGATTTTGCGAATCTTATGGTGTCCTATAGTCGAGCAGGAAAGCTAAGGAGTGCAATGAGGGTACTAAATTTGATGCAGAAAGATGGATGCTCCCCAGATCTGGTTATCTGCAACACAGCAATACATGTCCTTGTGATGTCGAATCAGTTGGAGAAGGCTTTGAGGTTCTTCCATCGAATGCAAATTGTTGGGATTAATCCTGATGTTGTCACTTTTAATTGCTTGATTAAGGGATTCTGTGATGTTCACCGTGTTGAAGATGCATTAGAAATGATCAGGGAGATGCCTTTTAATGGCTGCCCTCCAGACAAAATTAGTTATTACACAGTGATCACCTTCTTATGCAAAGAAAACAGGGTTGAAGAGGTCAGAGAGTTGCTACAGAAGATGAAGACTGATTCGAATTTGATTCCTGATCAAGTCACTCACAATCTCCTGATTCATGTCCTCTCAAAGCACGGACACAGTGATGAAGCTTTAGTGTTCCTCCACGAATCAGAGGAGAAAGGTTTTCGTGTTGACAAGGTTGGCTATAGCGCAATCATCCATTCCTTCTGTAGAGATGGAAGGATGGAAGAGGCCAAAGAGATTGTGAAACAAATGATCTCAAAGGGCTGCTTTCCTGATGTTGTAACCTACACCGCCGTCGTCAACGGATTCTGTCGCATAGGAAGGATAGATCAAGCGCGAAAGTTGATGGATTATATGTATAAGAAAGGATGCAAACCTAATGCGGTCACCTACACCGCATTGCTGAACGGACTATGTCGAATTGGTAGTTCGATTGAGGCGAAAGACATGCTGAACATGAGCGAAGAAGAGTGGTGGACGCCAACTGCCATCACCTATAGTGTTGTGGTTCATGGACTGAGGAGAGAGGGAAAACTCATGGAGGCTTGTAATCTAATCATGCAAATGATAAACAATGGCTTTTTTCCTACACCTATTGAGATTAATCAACTGATTCATGCACTTTGCAGGGATGGGAAGCCAATTGAGGCCAAGAATTTTATGGAGGATTGCCAAAGTAAAGGTTGTACGATCACCACGGTAACCTTTACCACATTGATTCATGGATTTTGCCAGGCCGGTGATTTGGCTTCCGCTTTATCTTTGCTCGACGACATGTTCCTCAGTAATAGACATCCTGATGTTGTGACTTACACGGTCATAATTAATGCACTTGGAAAGAATGAGAGATTTGACAAAGTATCAGAACTCATGAAAACTATGCTAAATCGAGGTTTAGTTCCCACACCTATCACTTACAGGGCAGTTATCCACAGGTACTGTGCAAGAGGAAGTGTCGAGGAACTACTCAAGTTGCTTGATAAAATGCTAGCGAGGAAGGGGTTTAGGACTGCATATAATCAAGTCGTTGAGAAGCTTTGTGGTTTTGGTAGACTCGACGAGGCTTATAAAGTTATAGGAAAGGTTTTAAGGACCACTTCAAAGATAGATGCTGACACTTGCCACATCTTGATGGACTGTTTTTTGAGGAAAGGTGTTCCGCTACTTTCTTATAGATTGGCGTGTAGGATGTTTAGGAGAAATTTGATTCCAAATGTTAAGTTGTGTCAGAAGGTGAGTGATAAGCTTCTCTTAGATGGAAAAGCAGCAGAGGCAGGAAGGCTTATGGTTAAGTTTGTTGAGAGGGGTCAGTGTTTGGCATAGCACCCCTACTATTATCTTATTGTCAAAATGGACCCGTGAACTTATGTTTGCTGGTCTGCAAAGACAACTTAGCGGTGAAACTAAGATTTGAAGCGAGAGGGGTTAGAATGTAAAGGTAAAATTTCAAATTATAAATAGATTCATAGGATTTTCTCAAATATAGGAGTAGTGAGAGCCACCCACTGTTTCCAACGCAACATGCACTTGTCATTATTTTACATCATACTATTTTTCCATCTACTGAATGCATTGGTGCATTAAATATTTCTAATTATTTGATTTGAAAAACTTTTTATTTTTGCTTACAATTTTAATCCTTCAGGTTGTGCTTGTTTGCGTGCCCATTGCATGGAGCATCCTCGGATGCAAGGTCGAAGGAGTAAAATGCCTTAATTACGATGAATTAAATCAACATAATCACATGCATCTATGCCAGAAGAGAGAGAGAGAGAGAGAGAGAGAGAGAGAGAGAGAGAGAGAGAGAGAGAGAGAGAGAGAGAGAGAGAATACTTTTTAGACATCTTTTGTTTTAAAGCAATCAATTTTTTCGGCCTTAATTTAAAGAAATTGGAAACAAATTTTAGTTTGAGCTGTTTGTCCTTTAGTTCTGAGTAGAATTGTAATGGGTTGATCTGAAAAATGCGTATTGAACTTTTGATGATGTTTGTATAGACTATAGAGTAGCATTTGCTTTACACTTTTAAGGAATCAATTTCTAGTGCTTTTTTTTTGGTAATATGCTTTGTGAAACACTTGTAGTTTCACTCTTAAAGTTTATCTTCTTTCCACCATATTTGATTATTTATCATAGTTCCACGCCATTTTTTGATTTGCCCAATCAAAATATCAGGGAAAGTATTTAATTTCTTTTACTGTCTCACAGTTCTGAGTATGGCGCCTTGTCTATGAAGAAAGTCTGAAGAGGATTTGCAAGGTACATCTGCTGATGAAATTCATATAAAGGAGATGCCTCGATAGACTGTAATCCTGGTGGCCACAGGTGCTTATCTTTCAAAATCAGGTTACTTATTTTGTTTACCTTTGTTTTCTTTTTAAACTTTGTTTTTCTAAACAATAAATGAATTTGCGCATTTCTAGAACATATCACACATTTTGATTCCTATCACCCATAGCAAATGTTAAGTAAAACCCAACCAGGCTATTGATTGGGTAAAGAGATTGGAAGAGGGAAGGGTGGCTGAATTGGAACGTGATTTGTGAATGAATTTGGTAGGATTTGGATTCATTGGAATAGGGACTTTTTGTTCTTGTTTTGTTATTTTAGGTTTTTTTGTTTTGTTTTGTTTTGTTTTGAGATTTAGAACTTGCTTTCTTATTTAAATTCATGTAAGTTGGCTTAAAATTCTTCTGGAATTAAGTAATGGAGTTTCTCCTTTCAATCCAGGCCTAAGCTATCCAACCTTAGCCTATGTAGTCACAAATTGTGTACTTAAGTCAAACTAATTGTCCTGCCCAAAAGAATAACTAAGAAGAGTAAAGTGTGTAGCTGGTTTGATGGAAAGGTATTTAGAAAACACAGTAATTGCAATGATTTTGAAACCTTCACTCAATACCTACCTAATTCTCTTAATTAAAAGGATATCCATATGATTTTATAATTTCATGAATGCTACATTTTTTTAACAATAATCATGGTAATCCAAAATTGAGATTTTGGGGGATAGCTTCTCTCCTGAATATTAGTTTTGGAACATTACTCTAAGTGTCACTATATTTGAAGTCTCCATGTTTACCAGGCCCAGTCCTGTGGCTTTTAACTTAGAACTGAGCCTATGTTTTCTTTAGTCCAGACAAACACCATTCCTCTCAAATCCATCTATATGTATTACTAAAAACTGTGAGATGCTTGTTTATTTTAAAAATAAAAGAAAGCATGACGTGGAGCTTCTAAAAATGTCTGGAGAATGATTAGCTTTTCAATATGAGCCCAAACACCATAAAAAACTCTCATGGTATTACATCCTTCGAGCGAGTGATTAATGATGATCTTAGTAGATTAATTGCTCTGAGAAAGAGCATAAGATCTTGTATGAAATGCCTATCTATTATTTTGTGTCGCATGAGGGCGTTTCGCTTAGCTTTCATATATTTGTCAGCTTTATCAACGCAGTATAGTTTCTAAAGTCAATGCTTAACTTAATCAAAACTTTGGAATTAACAGATGCTACATTAAAAATACTCAAGCACTTGGAAAGAGCAAAATTTTGGAGATTACTACGCTACCACTGGTGAGGTGACTCGTGGGGTACAAATGGTTTTTTACTATATAACACAAGTCTGATTGAAGAATAAAGAGGTTGAAGGCACAACTTGTGGCAAAGGTATTTACATTGTCGTATAAGATTGACCATCAAGAGGTTTATGCTCTTGTAGTAGAACTAAACTTTGTATGTGTGCTCGTCATCTCTCGTAACTAACTTGGATGGACTATTTTGGTTGTGCTATTGCAAGAATGCCTTCTTTTATGATCTTGTAGAAGTCTACAGGAAAATTCTCCTTCTTTAGACATCTAGCATAGCAAGAAAGCTTGAAAACTTAAATTGGCCTTTATATGGCTTGAAACAATCTCCATATTTTTTATTATCATACTCTCTTTGTTAGAGGTCATCTAAAGATAATTCTGCTGTTAGGATTGTATTTGTTGTTGACATTATTCTCTCAAGAAACGTCCCAAAATAAATGAGTAGATTTAAACGAAAGACTTCTTGCCAAAGAATTCAAATTAACGATGCATAAGTTTCACTATGTATTCTGTCAATGGAAATGGCTCAATCTTATAAGGTTATGTTGGTCTAATAGCACAAATATTTGTAGACTTCAAAAAAAAAATCGATGAGTTAAATGTATTCAAATGCTTAACTTAGAACCAAGAATACTAGTGTTCTAATTAATAAAGATTGATATGAAAAATATTGTTAGAGGCCATTTTTTTCTCTTACAATTGGCTGTTGACTGTTAAAATAAATTTTTTTAAAAATGGAAAAAATATATTTAGAACCTAGAACTGCCTATCCCGTATAACTAATCCTGCTATATTTCCTACAGTTCATATAGATCCGCTGGCCCCCATCCATTCTGATGAAAGCCGAGGCCCACGAATTGCTTCTGTGACCACTCTCCACTTCTTCTCTCTCGTTCACACAAGCAGTCGCAGCCCTATACCTCTCCTTTTCTTTGGTAATCCCGCCATATTTCCTACAGTTGATATAGATCAGCTGGCCCCCATCCATTCTTATGAAAGTCGAGGCCCACGAATTGCCTTTGTGACCACTCTCCACTTCTTCTCTCTCGTTCACACAAGCAGTCGCAGCCCTATACCTCTCCTTTTCTTTGGTTAGCTGGTCTCGCTACAATAATCGCTCAAAAAAGCTGTGTGAAGCCTCCCTATACCGCTTGAAGAAGTCGAAGCCTCGCTCCTTCCTCTCGGTCGCAACATTCTCGTGATGTCTCTCTCTGCTCCTGTGACTTACAGGATGAGAGCAGTACAGAGACCCAAAACTCCCATCTCTCGTCTTCTTTCGCACTACTCTTACTCAAAACAATTAAAAAGGCAAAACAGAGGAGATGCGAAATTTAAACTTCCTGTAAGCCAACATGGAGATCGGAGCAGCCACTTCCTTGAAATCCCTAGAGTCCCTTCCTGCTGCTCCTGCTAAGCTTCTAGTTTTGCTTCTGCCCTAGCTGCACCGCTCAATATTTATCATGCCTTTTTGCTGCAATCGATCACAACTCTGCCCCCCTATTCCTTTCAATTTGCACTGAAAGCCCTCACGCATTGTTTGATCTTTCTTCTAAACCAAGCCGCCCTTTGCATTTCTATTGGACCCCGAGCACCAAACCGAGCCATTTTTTTTTACTGTTCTTTTTTTTTATTGTTCATTTTTTTTTAATATACTGTTTTGTATTGTGTAAAAGAAAAGAAGTCTATGTTGTATTTTCATATTGCCATCATTGATTAACGACATGGAGGCTCGAAAAGGTATAAAGTGGGGGGAAATTGAGAAATTTTTTAGAACCTCCATTCAAGGAGAGCACAGTACCTGCTAGGCAGGGAAATCACAAACTCGTTTGGAGAATTATTTTTAAAGTAGGGCATGTTTATTTACAACCTAGCATTTTCTGCATATGTATTGAAACCCCATTGCGCCTTTTGAGATAGTGGGTTAAAAATTCTAATTTTGCTTCCCAGCTGTAGCGTCCCACGACACTAACCAACGAGTCTTTTGAGATAGCTGGAAATTTCGGCATTCTCCCATGCCCCCTAACAGAGGGGTTGATGCCAGGAGATTGCCGAAATTTTGGGTGTACTTGGACTTGTAGATAATATAAAAATATAGACAACATGGAATTTAAAAATGAGATAAAATTAAAAGAATATGCCTATATTTAAAGTCATTTCAAGAGGATAAATTAAATGCACCTTGAGACTTGCATACGAGTCATGAAAATTTGAACGACTTGTCAATTAATATAATTGGACTTCTCTTTGGCTTCAAATTTGATCATATTTGAAGATAATTAAATAAAATATATATCCTGATGTAAATGAATCGTTATGTAATCTTTTTGAAAACATAAATTGTGGCTAAGCTTGATTGGATCGAGGCTTAGAGGGGCTGATAAATTGATGTAAATGTTAAATATCATAAATTATGGGTAAATTTAAAATACAAATGTTATTTTTGAATGCTAAAATGAAGAATTAATATGTCAATATCGCTACTGGATTCGCAATACTCCTGCTAGCGAACAAAAGACGGATTCTTTTTAATGCTTAAAATCATAATACTTTTGCAAATAACTTAAACTCCAAAAGGTTTCAAATGCGATATCTTAAAATGCCATCCCACACTTTTAAGACTTTAGAAGGGTTCTACTTGAGATCTTTTGTGAAGTTCATATTAAGTTCACGACTTAAAAATCATACAAGTCTTTAAAGCTTATAAAAAAATATTCAATTATGTGAAATTTCACTCCGCATGTGCTCCAACTAATATATTAAATGCTCAAATACTAAATTCGAGAATGTTGCATGGGCTAATCAAGCTGGTTTGTCTATAGGGCATGGTTGTAAGTCCCACCCAACTAGTCTGATCCTCCTTATATGGACTGGAGTTAACGAGTCTAGTAATCTCGAAATAAACGTCCAAATCATAAAATAAAAATTTACAAATTCAAATCACCTACTCCGATCTTCCTACATATAAGGATAGGAGTCAATATGACTTATACTTTGAAAAGCTTAAACTAACAAAACTAAATGTACTCCCTTCAAATATAAATACTTTTAAATGCTCAAAATCCCGATGATGAGCGTGTTGATTGAAGATTAAACCGGAGAGGTTAATCGTTAAAACCAAGCTTTTCAAAATAACCAACTAATATGTAAAAAAAATTCATTTACTTAAGAGCTAAAAACAAAATTCATCCGCCCTCCACAACAGTTTGTCAAGGGTGACAAACTTCTAATTGACTTCAGCTCACAAAAAGTAAATGTTACATTAATTGTATCAATATGTTCACAATCAAAATAATTGTATGCCTGTGGCTTGAGTTCTCTGTCTGCATGGTTTGGCCGAAAGACTCCACAAAATATCAGTTACGACCAAAGCACTCTGACCGCGTGGTTGCCGCCAAATGCACTATTATATTACGGTCACGACCGCAGTCTGTATGTTTCCGAACAACCTTTTACCCTTTGAGTTGTGAATCGTAAGTGTATAATTGGTTGACATAAAGTCTTCTGTTAGCTAAGTTCGACTTACATTCATCCTCTTAGACAAGCATTCACCCTAGATCTACAAGTATCTCTTGGATTATGCAATCCATGACTGCTGACAAGAATACTTCTTGTAGATTGGGCTGACTACCTCCTTTAAGTAGATTAGGGAACACGATGGCCCGGGATGACGAAATCATGAGATCTTGATCGTGTTTCGCTTTCATTCTTGCATCATCCACTTTTAGCTTCAAGTTTGCTATTACATGTTAAATGTTCAATTTTTAATGACTAGACTTAATCGAAAGTGTTCTCCCATTAGTGGGAGAGTAATTAACCATATAGGCTTGTGCCTATGGGAAACCTCGAACCCCATATCAAAAAAGACCTCACAAAATGAGGGCGAAATTTCCAGGTAGTGTCTTATCTACAATCAAATCTGTCTTTTGAAAATTCATCCATTCTAAGCTTTCTCTCTCTCAAAACAAAATAATACTAAATGCAGAGAGTCTTTTGCGTAGCAGACGTGAATTTTCGAAGCCCACATAGACTTGATGTAGTTTCAATAGGAGTAGTTTGATAGTTTATGAATAGTCCTATTGAAATAATAATAAAGCTGTTTTTTCATAATTTTAAGGTATTTGAAAATAACTCTTGGAGCAAGGATTGTTTTTCGGAAACAGGTATACCTCAGGATACAGTTCATTTGAATGAGGAATTTTAGTTACTTTGCACAATAAAAAGTAATTATGTTTGGCCGAAGTAAAGTTGAAGCTGAGCTTAAGGTAATGAATCACGAAGTAATTTGAAAAATTGTGAAAGATGTCTTCTTTATGAATCGTTCATATCCCTAGGGGAGCCAATAAAGCTACTATGTGATGATTAAGCTGCATAACTACTGTCCTGCACATCATGACTAAACCAAATGTGTTGAGATCGATTGACAGTTCATTAAGGAGAAAATAGATGGTGAGATTAAGTCAATTTAGCATACTCCAACTCACAATCAATTTACTAACATTTTCACCATGAGCCCTTCATTGGGTAAATTTTGAGAAATTGAATTCTATGTTCGAAACAATAAGCAACTGCCTTGCACCTTGAGAGAGAGTTAGTTGAAATAGATTTCTGTAATTTATATTAAGTATTAACCATCATCCAATTCATCGAAAACAATTGAGGTTGGGGCATGAGATGATTTGGTGGGTTATAAGGTAGAGGAGGATGACTGAAGCCCTTATTATGGGTTGTAGTATTGCTATCTTGCTTGGTAAGAGGGAACTCAAACATACATTTATTTTAATATTCTCATTTTTGTGGGACTTAAATTCTTCATCAATGACTTTGTAATTGCTCATCATTTGGATCAATAAAACGTAGTTGCTCTAATTGTAGTTTTATAAAATTTATGTTATAGTTTTCCCCTATTTATAAGGGGAATGATAAAAATTCATTTTCATCAGTTTAGTCCTACTGAGAATCAAATATTTCAAAATTAACTTGTACTATGGCTGCATATCATAACCACTGCTTGCTCCTACTACATCATAAGCCTGATTTTTAATTATTAGCGCATGTGCATACATATCACTAAATTCCTATGTATTTATATGTCTAATACCTAAAATTTACTTCCTACATTTATAACACCCAAAGCTTTCATTTCACATAAAAAATATCACTATTTTTTCTTTTAAAATGTGAAATATACGTTTCCATGCATGGATAAGTGGAATATATGTAAAAATTGAAGTATAGGTGTCAGACATTTAAACATATAAGAATTGAGTGATATGTATGTAAATCTTCCTTCCTTTATTATTATTACTATTATTATTTTGGTTTTGCAAGCTCCTAGCATTAAAACGACCTGCCCTCTCATTGCTTGATCTCCAGATGCCGTGTTAGGGTTCCTAGAAGGTGTGATAGAAAGCTATTAGGGAAGTTGTAGGATGGATACCAGAAGTAAGAGAATGGATGGCGGCTGAAATGCGGTGTGAATGGCGGCAAGAAAGCGAACCGGAAGGAAAAACTACGGTTTTCTGCTGTGACCAGTAGCTGGAAGCGCGTCTAACGGCTTTTTCGCTGAAAACAGTGGGTATAACAGTGATCGGTGAGATACGGACGGCAAGGGGATCCACCACCTGTTTCCGTGCAAGCTACAAGCACACTACTTGCTAAAGGAATATGCTAGCACTCCAGAGAGCAGAAATCAGAGAAAAAATCTCCAAAACGCACTCAGAAAATTGAAATCCAAACAGTCGGATATGGCATATATCAAAGTCTCCCATAGAAAATACCTAATTAGAAAATAGAGAATTAAGAAAGAACGAAAAAAGAAGGAAGCAGATGAAGGAAATTTGCTGGAAATAATGAAGGGAAGAAATAATCTCAATAGACCCTGGACTCTCGCGTTACTGCTGATGTGGTAACGGCGCTCTCATGTCAGTCTCTCTTTGACGTCTTTATTGATGTGTAATATTTAGTTGGCTCCTGTCGTAATTTATCCTGATATATTCCAAAGATGTACCAAAAGCTAGCATTAAAAAATTAAATAATATTGGATCCGAATTAAGCATGATTCAAAATAGTTTTTACTTTTAGTTTGATGTACATCTTGTCTTCATTCTTGTTTAGGCTAAACATGTTTATTTATTTATTTATTTTGGGTGTGAAATGGAGGGAGAATTTATATACATACCACAATGCATTTGTATTTCATATCTAACACCTAATGTTTGAATTTACATTTATAACACTTTGGTGTCATGAACAGTTGCATAAAAAGGTGTACTTCAGTTTTAAAAAGTTAATTGTATTGGTATTTTTGATGTAATATTAAGGATTAGCGTGTTAATGTATCGTGGATGCAAGTATGAATGTTTGAGTGTTAAATATGTAAATACATAGGAATTATGCAGTATATACGTGAATGCCCCATTTTTTTTTCTTATTTAGCAAATTTCTTATCATTGTGTTAATGTAGATGTTGATGCATATCAAAGTTGAAATGATTGTCCTATGCAGAGTCATGATTTCACTAACTCCATTTTGAACAGCATCTATAATCTTCCTAAATGCAACTAGAAATTATTTGGAAATTTAGACATTTTAATATTTTTATTTTGGAAATTCATTTAATTGTAATGTATTGCATGCTGTCCTATTGTTTCTCCATTTGTTAACTGCCGGTTTATGTTCAGAATTTTAGTAATTGATACCATACCTTTGTTTATTTTGAACTATGATTTTTTCCATTGTGCTGTAATATTATAGATCGTGTTTGTTTGGGCGTTTCAGGCTGAGTTCGGAATCGAACCACATACTATGCACGGTTGAATCGAGCGTTCCTCAGAATATGTCCCTCTCTCCGGTGCCCCTTTCGTTTAATCGCGACCGCAGGCCCCTAGCTGCGTCCCGCATTGAAGAATTTTTTTCCTTGATTACCCTGATCACAGCCGTGGCCTAGCTTTTCTCACCCGGCTCCTCGTTGCAATAACATCGCATCCTCACGAGGGTAGCTTCATGATTCTCTGCCGTTGAGAGATCACAGGTTTTTCTTTCTTCTATTTCATTCTCTTCTGTGTTCTTTTTCATTTTTCTCTTCTATATTCTCTTGGCAAGCGACCGTTCCTTCTCGTCACTAGATTCCAGGCTTGTCAATTCGTTTTCTTGTTCTGTGGTGAAATTCTAGTTTGCAAGTTTTATTGTATTTTATATGCAAGATCACAATATATTTTCTTGGTGTTTCTCTCGTTACCATTCTAACGGGTGTTGTATTGTTGGAGGCTTACGACTTGAAAATTGCTGAGCTTCTGGATGTTTTAGTGGCAGAAAACAAGTTTCTTATGCGTTGTTTGGTTCTGAGATTGTGGTATTTGATAATAACTAGTTGGGATAAATCCTTTTTTTATTTCTTTGTTATTAATTCCTAATTTATTTCAAAATAAATTTTGCTTATTATGAAGATGCATTCAATGTAATTTTGATTACTTTATTGAGATCAGATCATTTTATAAGGTTTGAACTCAAGCCAGCGAATTCTCTAATTCAACTATTTCCTCTTCCCTGTTTCAATAATATCAAATTCATTCATTGTTATGAGGTTGATTCAGTAGCTTCTATGTTATCAGATATTGCTTAGTTGCTGTTATTTGGTAATCCCCATTGTTGGATATTTTCTTCTATGGCCATCTCCTTATATCGACTGTTTATTGGTTTTCTTGTTTGATGATTTTCGGTATTGTAACCATAGTTATTAACGATTTGCTAAACTATAGAAAATTAAGAAGTTGGTGTGCTTGACTTGGGGGTACTTTTTTGTTACAATTTCATTTTGTGCTCCACAAACACCAGCTGGTTAGTCCTTAATATTGGAGTTGTTGCAGCCAATAACATTTGTTTAAAGGAGATTGATTTATGAAATAGGTCAACTCATTCCAGCAAAGAAGGTTGATGGAACATTATAAAAAATTTTTAGGAGAACCAGAAGGTTGACCGAATTCAATTAAAGAATAAATGAGATCAGTTAAAAAAGATTGAAAAATATAGGAAGAGCTCAAAAGGAGATATACTGGACTTGGTTGAGATCCAATTTAAAACACATAGATGCATCTCGACAGATTGATGGAAAAAGTTAAGAGGTTAAATAAATTTTAAGATATTTGTATTTTTATTTCATTTATACGTAGAATTTTTATTCATGACTTTTCCTTTTGATTTTATGAATGTCAGGTTGTGTCAAATGCTAAGAAGTTTAGGTTTGACGAAATTGAACCTGAGTTAGAGGAGAATCTCATGTTTAGTGGCATTGTTGCGATTTGTGAACACTATTGCACTCCTCAAAGTTTTTAGAGAGCCCAATTGATTTTATCCAAATATCATAGGAATTTTGTAATGTTAGGAACCCGTCTTCTTTAAAAGCAAGGGCAGGTCGCAGTAAAAGAGTTGGCCCTGCGTTTCTAATAAGTCAAATATCAGAATTAGTTACAACATGCAAAAACCTTTCTTCTGAGGCTAATACCGCGAAATCATTTGCATCTATTCCAGATGTGATAAAAATATTAGAACAAATAGTGAAAGTTTATGATAATATTTCATTATATTTATACTCAATAAAGCTACATGAAGATCTTGTTAAGAGTTTTTATATCCATGACGCCTATAAGGAGAATTCATTACATACGCTTCTTCTACGAAAATCTGAATGACTGATTCATATTAGTTTTATGTGTTTTGAATGGAGTATACTTGATATTTTTGTAGAACTACTTTTGATGTTAATTTGTTGGTAAAACACCTAATCACGATGTTAGTTCTTTTAATGATATTTTTTATAGAACAATTAATTTTGTGTTAGCATTTGTGATGTGTCATCTCACTTGATACGATGATATTTTATTCGACTTGTGATATATTGTGATGAATTCGTGATATTTTGTGTTGTGATGTAAGTTCTATGATATCTTATGTTATGATGTTTATTTTGTGATATCTATGCTACGATTTTAAGTATTTGTGATATATTTTATTGTGATGTTTATACTTGCGATATATTGTGTTGTGATGCTAGTACTTATGATATATTGTGTTTTGATGTTATAATTGTTATGCATTGTGTTGTGACATCATATTTGTGATATCATGTGATGCTGCATTAGTACTCGTGCTATTATATTCTCAAATACATCATTTGTAATATTTATTATGTAACAATGTACATAATTTTTACAGCGATAAACCTTAATGACATAGAACATGAAAAACACTACAGAAAATTATTACAACAGCTTTATGTGTGCTGTCGGAGTATTATGATTCATACATCTCTCACATTGCATATATGACGTCGACATTTATAGGGGACAATTGGATAAACGAAGCTGCTTGTGGGTCATCCAATGAGATTCTATAATATGTTTTGTCCGAGTCAAATAAACTTAGTTGATCTTCTGAATGAACTACACACAATAGTCATGATCTTTGTGACTTTTCCAGAATGACTTTGAGGGAGGTATTATCTATAACACTATATTTTATTGTGTGATGAATCTATAAGATCAACTTGTGAAAGATTTCAACACTCATTCGAAATTATCAATAAATATTTTTTTGTTAGCTTAAATGTTTTGATAAGTATGTTTTTTGAAATTATCAAACCTAATGACCCAATCATCCGAAATATTCATAGAGAAATATTATGCGATTATCAATATGTCATATTTCAATGTATATTTCAACTCTTATTATTTTTTGAAATATACAACGAATATTGAAATTTAAACTGATTATTGTGATACAAGATTGTATTAATGATATTAATTGGACACATGTTGATGCACATGTATCAAATGCTTGATAATGTTGTATACATTAGGCGTCATGGTTCACCTACACAAAATATTATTATAGCATATGTCATGACCCAATGTGGGGTTTGGAATTAACGAAATCAAAGCAAAGATAATCGAACAGTGAGAATTAATTGTTCTACATTCATTTCTATAATTAAAATTTAACAATTGAAAGCGTCACTAAATGAATTAAATTAATGGTATGGGTGTAGCTGCAGTTATTGAATAATCTGTTGATAAACATTAGGTCTCGATAAATCGATGATCAACAAGTATATCCGGATGATTCTGGTTCGTTGTTTGATTTGTATTGCTTTAAAACAACTTGATTTAGCAGTTGTTTAGATAAATGATCATTCTCGCTCTACAGTAATGTTATTTGCAAAAGAATTGTCAGTAATATATTTGATACTTGAGAAGTAAAAAAATAATTCAAAATAATAATAAAAAAAATCAGCCTTCACTTAATAGTGAGTATCAAGATTAATAAAAAAATATTAAAATTTTAATTAAAATCATGATAATATTAATTTTAAAATCATGAAAACAACAGGTTTGATGCGATAGAACGAAAGAAAGAAAAATCAATCAAAATGTTATAAGTTAGATTAGTTTTTGTTATTTAATTAATTCGAGTCAAAATGAGCAAGCCTTTTGGTCTGAAAGGCGGTACGCCCTACAATGCAGGGCATGATGAAAATAATTGAATTTATTTTGCATTTTCAAAAAGAAAATTATACGCAAATAACATAAATAAATACAAATATATTAATTTTATTCCATAATTAATAGTCCACTTATAAAACTAAATGAAAATAGCAAATTGATTGAATCAAAAATAAATGACAATAATGAACGAATACCCAGACCTCGAAGAGAAACTACAATATCTAAAGTAAATGCTGAGAAAAAAATTCCAAAATAATAATCTCCTCCCATTTCCACTCTGGAATGGAAAGGCGCTACAATAGACCATCAAGTCTTTAATGTTTGTTCTTAATAATCTGACACGTCAAACCCTTGGCTACAAGCTCAGCTACATCAATTTTCATACCCGACAACTAAAATAGCTTCTCAAGATCCTAATACATCTTTAGTACTTTCCAGATGAGCAACATACTAAAATAGCTCCTCGCGAAGCATCTCATATTTAAGCTCAAGTTCAATATTGATCAGGACGACACTTTAAGATTTCAAGATCAGGAGCAAAGTCTAGTGAGTTGAGTTAAAAAAAAATGTTCATGTTCAACACATATGCTTAACAAATAAATCGAGCACGAGCTATTAAATAAGTTAGATTATTTCATCATATTCTATGGAAGCATTCTTTTCCATTACTAAAACAAAAAGGGAAATGTCAAGATGTTCCTAACTTTCTTCAAGATGTTCTCTCGCGAGTAAGATGTTTACGACACTTGTTATGTAACATTTTAAAAAAAAGTGATTTTTGACTTAATTTAATACTGTTTAGTTGGTATTTTAATGAAATAATATTTTGCATAATTAATATATCTAGATGATTTTTTGCCATTTAAGTTATAGTTGAAAAATATATTTGTGGCTCATTTTGATGACAATTGAATGCAAATATCTTGACCCAATTATTATTTTTTTAGTGCTAAATTTCTTCACAAATATGTTCTTATTTTATAAGATGTTATGAGATATGTAATTTTTGCTGCATTATTATCAAATAAATCAAAATTATTATTATTATTTTGAAATAAAAATATCAAACAATAAATGGGCCCTTAGCTTATGTGAGATATCTAATGTATATTATTGTGCAATTATTAGTGTTCAATTATTTGCATGGATTGATAATGAGATATCATATTGCACAGTTTATTTCTTAGCATATGTGAGCTCAATGCTTCTATAGACTGAAAATTCTGTTCACACCACAGCTAAATTGATAGATATTTAGAGTGTCAAGTTATTTTTATTTTGTTTTTGAATTTATTAGGAGGAAAAAAATTAATGAATTTGCAATTTTGAATGCATTTTAAGTAGTAATTTTTCACAACTCTTAGATCTTCTTGCAATATTGCCCAAATATTTTATATGTATATATATTTGGGGAAAGAGAGTCGAATGTTTGCATATAAGTGACTAAGGGTCTGCTTGGGGTAGTTGTTTGAAGTAGTTGTGAAGCTGCTTTAAAGGAAGATGATCTTCAGAAAGCTGCGGTAGTTTGTAAGAAAATATTTTATTTTTAAAGTTGCACCGCAACTTTTTAGCAGTTACTGCATCTAGTCAGGTCAGATTGTAAAACACAGCTTCCCACTACAACTTTTTGAAAAAAAAATAGGCAAAATGCAGTTCTTATGTACAAGTCAAATTCCAAAAAACAGACTGAAGACTTAAAAGTATGGTGTGACACCGCACCGTTGCTAATAGACATCAAATGCTGTGAAGAACGGGTTGCTTACGCAAGTATACGTGGAGTATTAATAGTACTTGGTTTGAGTCTGGTTATCTATCCCACATTAAATGAGAAAAACTCAACGAAGAAAAAGTTATAGCCTGCTACTATCAGTCCAAGCCTGAAGACTTTGATTATCAAGTTCAATTCTAAACCTATTTGAAAATTATGAAAAACATGTCTATCCTAACAAGCAAAAATATTCTTATATCAAATCAGGTGGTGATGAGAATTTTGTTGCATTAATTGATCAAGTGATAAATAGAACTAATGATTAGATTCAAAAATAGGGTCAATTAGGAGAAAAACTCTTCCTTTTCCCCTTCTGGTGGTCCAAGGAAGATTAGTAGTCTTAAGCTTTCTTAAAAATCTTTATTAGCTCAAAGGAAAATTACCTATTGGGAATATCCCTACTCCAATGAATTCATGATATTAACTTTTTTTGTTCGATAAAGAATCCTTCTAGACATCAACATTCACAAAATATTTTAAAAATCAACTGGTCAAGTAAAAAGTAAAGTAAATTTTCAAGTTAACAAAACACTTTTAAATTCATATCAAAACCCAAACAATCTCAAATCCTTTGTCTCATCCATTCACCATCCCGATTAAAGAGAGAAACAATATAACTAAACATTATTCATGAAAAATCTCACCGAAGCAAACTTAGTTTTATGCATAATCATCAAAATCTGAGTATTTAAAAAGAATAGTTGAAGAAACTACAATGTAAACACACTTATCTCCTTCACAAACAAGTAGTTTGAAGATGTCACTAATAGTAAACAGCGAACTCTCTCAAGCCTCCCAATCTCCTGTTTTCCTCTCTTCTAATCTCTTTGCAAAAGCTTTGGCCTTCTCCTCCAATTCTTCTCTCGAAATGATAGAAGAAAAAATGATGAAAAACTCTTTAATTCTTCTCCATCTTTTTTATATGTTGCCCAAGTGTAACAGTGCATCTGTCCATAGAATTGCCAAAACTGTCTCAAGCGCCTGAGCGCCTAGTCGCCACTCCATATGAACTCGTTATGCCAAGACTGGCTTCTAGGCACCTCGATCACGGTGCCATGGCGTTGGTGGCAGCGCTTAAGCGCCCAAGAGTCGGCACCACGTTTTTGCACGCTCGGATTTGTGCTTCATTTAGGATGGGACTGGCGCCTATGCGCCAAACACAACATACGTTCCTTCTTCTACAATTCAATTCATTTTAATTCCCATTCTCTCCCTTTCCTGCTACAAATGTAAAAATAACATAGAACCTTCCTCAAAGTGCAAATTATCAAGTAAAATACAAAATTATAAGTAGCAACAAGTATAAAATTATCAACATATCATTGCTCTAAATGCGATCCAAGTCACCCTTCAATGTAAGCAATAATAGTAGATATTAAAAATTCATAAGTGTGATTCTTGATAATATATAGGTATATAATTTAGATGATTTTTTATAAAAAGATTTACATAAACATCACTCAATTATTATATATTTACATTATCAAACACCTAAACTTTAATTTTTACCTATATGTTGCACATAAAATTTTACTTTTCAAAATTAAAATAATTATATTTTTGATATGATATGAAAGATTCGAGTGGCATAAATTTTGGTAGAGTAGTTGTTAGATATGTAAATACATAGGTATTGTGTGATATGTATGTAAATGCCCCTTATTTATATTAGTCCATAGTCTTATTTCTATATTACTTCATGGATGCTATCTTGTTATGTGAGCTTAGTGGGGCTTCTAGATTATCCCATGCTTCTTGGATAATACTTATTGGGATATATAGATGTATGAAATTATGAAAAAAATGAGGGGGATTTTTGAATATTTGGAATAAGATAGAGCCCAACTTTTTTATTTTTATTGACCATATTGCTTTTATTATTATTATTATTATTATTATTATATTATTATTATTATTATTATTATTATTATTATTATTATTTGAGCTTCTTATGCTCAATGATTAGATGTGAGGTGCATTATTTATTGGACTAGACTCCATTATATATGATAGAGATGTTATATTTTTCATTTTTTTTATTAATTCTAATATATAATATATTTAACACTTAAATTTATATATATTTATTTATAATATTTTGATGTCATAAATTAATATATAAAATTGCACTTCTTACTAAAAAAAAAAGTTACTTATGGGTGTGTGTTTGATATAATGTAAATGATTTTTTTTTTTTGGTATATTTGAAAATATGAAAGTTTTGATGCTAAACATATAAATATATAAGAGATATGAGGTATGTATGGACATGCCATTTTCTAAAATAGTCACTGATTTATTATACGAGTAAAGTGTCAAAATAGTCTTTGATTATTTATATGAGATCATTTTAGTCTCATGGTTTATAGATCTGTCAAAATAGTTCCTGACTATTTTAAAATTCAGCTCTAATAGTTTTTTATAAAGACTATTCTAACTCCGATTTAAAGAGTTTGGGGACTATTTTGGCACTTCAATAAACCCTGAGACTAAAAATAGGCTCATATAAGTAGTCGAGGGCTATTTTGACACTCTACTCATTTTTTATGTGTATGTAACCTTACATATGGATGAAAATGTTTATTTTATTTTTTAAGAGTTTAGCCTAAATATGAGCTCGAGTTGAGCTCCAAAGATGATTCAAACTCGACTCATGGTACTAATAGTAGGCCCGTAAGCTTGATTGAATCACCATGGTAACTCGTTGGAGAGGCCATCCAAGTGATTGATCGGGAAAGAGAAGAAGAAACACCCCAACAACTCACTGGAGACGAGATTGACGTGAATGGAATCCGACTAGTCGAGCCAGCTCGCGAGCCAATGAGTCGAGCCTCAATAAGCACGAGGTCAATCTCGGTGTATTCGAGCTCATTTAATAAACGCACGTGAGCTCGACTTTGTGACTTCATAAGCTCAACTTGTGAGCTTCTGAGCAAGTCGAGCTCAAACCGATTCAGCTCACTTAGGGCATGTTTGGGGCAGCTTATAAGTGTGGGAGTGTTTTTGAAAACGCCGTTGTACCGTTTGGATCGCACGTTTTGCCTGCTTATCTGAAAACGCGGTTGGGTTTTTACAGTAAATGTAGGCCGAGGGTCGAACCCCGCGGTCGACCCGCGGGCCGCGTTTTAGGATAAGTTGTTTATCCTGAGCACGCACAAGCTGCCCAAACACACCCTTAGTCACTCACACCACCTACTAACGTGAACCTTTTGATGCATGCATAATAAAATAAAAAAAAAAAAAAGCTTATTTTCAGGTCAATATAATATATGAAATCCAATCAAAATTTATATTATACTCGTTCCTTCAAAAACATTAAATTTATTAATCATCTAAAAAAAAAAATTGAACTGAATATGCCAACTGTAATGAAATTCAAATGAAATGTAGCATTCGTGTTACGTAAATGAATGGCAAGAATTTCTTCGTCATTTTAATGGTACGTTAAATTCTTAGTTAGACGAATGCATATATTTTTAGTTAAATGGATTGTCATAATCCAATGTCTATATCCGGCCGTATAACACATTGACTTTAGCCTTTTGTTTTCCATAAATTATACATCTCATTCAACTTAAGAAAGTGACAGCCTAACAAATAAGAATATATTACGCATATGATCTGAATGTCCGTGAATCACACCCAATGAATAGAGCGTAAGGAAAGGGAGATGGAGAGAGAGAGAGAGGGGTGAGTGAACAATAATAAACGATAATCTGTCGTATCTTCTTCATAAAATGACCCACCTATTTAAAGAGAAGTAGGTATAATATCATAATGTTACATTTTTGCCTCTATTTTAAAGTGTTCGTACTGTGATATTTATAGTATTTTATATATAAACATATATGAACTTGTCATTTGACTGCTCTCTAACTCGACTGATTAAGTTTAATTGGCTTCGAAACGTCGACAAGATCATTTGGTCGGTTGAGATCCGCTTGGTTGGTTGAAATCTGCTCAATCTGCTGAGCTTGGTCGATATGAGTCTACTAGTTGATATAGCCAGGTTGTTGGTCCTCGACCTTTGACGAGGAGCATCTAGGTGTTCCTGGGATGGTTGGAAATACTGGAAGTCGTTTTCCTCCTCGATTAGGCCTGATACACTTTTGTCTTGTTTCAGGCTTAGTGGCTCACTCCTGCATCCTCCAGTCGACTTTGGCACGTCTCGTGTTTCAGCCGATTTTGGCTTTGTTGGCTTGACTCAGACAACTTCACTCTATTGAATAAGTAGTCGTCATGATCATTTGTCAGTGAGCCTGCATTCATCGTACCATTTTCGTTTGAACCGTTCAATCTTTTCATGATCAAAGCTAATACATTTTGATATACACTATATTATGAAAGTTTTAGTCTCCTTATTTGAAACACTATTTCTCTTTGAACCAATTTCTCTAAACAATGATACAAGAGAACATTTTGCAATTAGCCCATCATTCAACTAATCTATAAAATGGGAATCCAGTGCTCTCCTTCCTCATTCTCCTATACCCATGGAGAAAGCAAGAAATATCTTAAGAAGCTCAATACATTCCTTGTTCACCAGCTATGACATCTTTGCCTCCATAGCCACACTCCTCATCCTCCCCTCATCAGCTTCCACTCTCCTCTTCACTCCTCCCAACACCTCACCTCCTTCCTCCACCCTCCTTCAATTCATCTCCATTAAAAAATCTCAACTTTCCATCATTCTATATCCCAAATTCACGCACACAATCCCCTCCTTCTTCCTCACCCTTCCCTTCGCTCTCACCCTTCTTCCCTTAGCCAAAGCATCCATAATTCTCGCCACTCACGGACTTCATCGTTACAACCAACCCTCTCCTCCAATATCCTCGTTCCTTCATCTCTACCGCCCCCTCGCCCTCACACAACTCTTCAACACCTTCCTCACACTATCAACAAGTACAATTCTCCTCATCGTCATCTTCCTCCTCTTCAGTACAGCAGAACTATTTAGTTTTGACTCTATGAATCTAACTGTATTGATTTCAGTCGTCAGTATCATCCTCTACACCACGATCATCGTGTATGTATTCGTCATCTGCAATCTATCAAGCATTGTTTCAGCCATGGAGAATTGTAGGGCTCATGAAGCTTTGATGAAGGCCTCTGTGCTACTAAGGGGGAGGGCTGCAATTGCTTTCTCACTTGCTGTTCCTACTAATCTGGCCATGGCTGCCATAGACTTAGTGTTCCAAGTAAGAGTGATGAGGCCATACTTTCAGAATAATAAATTTGATCTGTCATTAATATGTGAGGGCTTCACAATAACTTATATGTATTCTATTGTCACTGTGCTTGATATTATTATTACTTGTTGTTTCTATAAGTCCTGCAAATATGATTTGTTAGGCAATTGTGAAGGTCAGTCTGATCATGAGGAGGAGGGTTATTATGCAATATAGTTATTTTGATGGGATGTATGTGTAAAGATTAATTATTTTAAGTATTAAAATATGGTTAATAGAAAGGGAAACTATATTGTAAGTGATGAAATTAAGGCAATTTTCTTATCGTTTCTATGTATTAATATGAAGGGACATTATATTATGCATACATACCACTTAATTCCTATGTATTTACATATGTAACCTCTAAACTTTAATTTTTTTGCATACATGCCACCTTTCGTGTGCATCGAAAGATGTATTTCGCTTTCTAGAAGTTAAAATGATGAAATTTTTTATATGATATAAAGGATTTTGATGGTATGAATGTAAAAAATTAAATTTTAGGTTTTGGATTAGTAAATACATAGGAATTGGGTGGTATGTATGTAAATGTCCCAACAGATTCAATTATAATTGAAGACTTTTTGGTCACTCCATTATAAATACTAATTGGTGTAATATGACTTGGACGCATTATTTGCTTTATTGCTCATCAAAATCAATTTCCAAAATACTCGATGCCTTCATAACATAAATTTTATTTGGTAGAGTTGTCAGTCGTGACATGTTGGTAGAGCATCCCTTTAAAGGTCGTAAGTCCCCTCAGGTCAAGGGTATGAATCCCTCTCTCATTAGTTTGTCGGTAGTGAGCGCGGTCCTCGAATAGTTAGGCATGTGAGGGTGATCGAGGGCTCATATATGAGCTTCTAGCTATTTTTTTATTAATATGAGAGGTCACAGGTTTGAATCTCCCTCTGACCATTTTGTCAGTAGTGAGGGTGGTTCTTGAATAGTAAGGCACATGAAGGTGGTTGCGGGCTCGTATAATAGCCTCTGCTCATTCTTATATATATATAACTCAATAAAAAACTCTAAGGGTCTGTTTGGGGCAGCTACAGTTTATTGAATAATATACTGATAAGCTTATTAAAAATAATCTGCTGATAAGCCATGTGCGGTGGCTATTACATTTTTTTATTTTTTTAGAAAAGTCGGTATGTAGAAAAGCTCTCGCATGCACTAGAGTAGGTGCGGTGTGAAACGTTGTTTTCGGCGTTTTGAAAACGCAGTAAGTGCATAAACGCAGTTTACCCAAACAGGCCAGGTATGTTTTCAAAACGCTACCGAATCAAATAAATTGCCCCAAACGGACCCTAAATCTATTACCATATGTCAAGGTTAGGATTCGCCGGAATACGCTACATAAAATACTACACCCACAAAAAAAATAGAGACTACAATGTTATAGCCTAGTGTGTGGCCTAATCAGTGTGTGGCCTAATCAATTGATGTTCTTTGGTAATAATTATTCTACTCATGACAAATTGATGAAGTCCTGAGTTAACCAGCCAAGCCAACTTGCCAAGCTAACTAATCGAACGATCGAAACAACCGGCCAAGCTGACTAGCCAAATCCATCTATGTAGTCCATCAAATTGATTAGTTTTCGACTCGAACCAAACGGTCGAGCTAGTCAAAGCCGACTCGCTATTTATCTTGGATACAATCATGAGCAATCACACAAATGTAATATACACATGTAAATACATAGGAATTAAGTGGTATGTATATATATATATATATATATATATATATATATATATATATATATATATATATATATATTGTTGATATTATTTAGTTGCTGAATGATATAACCCACATGCAATTCATCCTATATTCAACTGCTGGCAATTAATCAAATAAAATATCAATTACAAACTGTCTCACTATTGTTCTCTGTGGAATTACAAACTGTATATAAATGTAATTTTCTCACTAATGCTGATGATTATCTCACTAAATACATCATAAGCTCATAATTACAAGCAAAATAAATGATCCAAAACCCCCTATATTTTGCAAAATACATTCAAAACTTTTACATATTTTCATTTTCGCCCTTCACCCGAAGAACAGCGACCGGCCTATATACATTGTTTCTTGAATCTGATCTGCCTTGGCTGTTATGATTGTCATGAGATGAGGAGCTGCTTCTATTAGCAGTGTTGGAGGTGTTATGGCTGCTGTTCCTGGCTGCAGGAACATCATGGTTGTGCTTCCCCTCGTAAGTTGTAATGACGGCTTTCGGGTCGGTCGAAGCCCTTTCGACGTGTTTTCGAACCTTGCATCCCGCGCTCGTGCACTTGTAATAACTCCTGAAGATTATTAACATTTACACAAATCATTGTCAATATCATTAACCTTCGAAATTTGGACTGTATAAATGAGAGTCAAAATAGTCTTCATTAAGAATTATTTCAATGAATGTTAAGGGTCTGAGAAATAAATTGAGACTTTAATAAACTCTAGGACTAAAATGACCCCCTGCAATGGGAAAAATATTACATCAGGAGTCCGGATGCATCCGGAGTCTAATGGCGGAGTGTCACGTGTTATGTAGGCCCCCACCGCCATACACTTTGACCAATCAAAGTGCGTCTCGTGTCAAGTGGGCCCCACCGCCACAAACTGACCAATCAAAGTGTATGGCGGTGGGGCCCACTTAACACGTGGCGCCCCACAATTTGACTCTGGATGCAAATGTACGTCCGGAGTCCTGATGTAATATTTGTTCACTGTAACGAGTCAGGGACCATTTTGACAATTTTCTCAAAAATTTACATACACATATCTTATGTAGTTATATACATATTTGAAATTTACATTTAAAGCATGTTAGTGCTATAATTACATCAAAACTTATACATGAAAAGGTACATTTCACAACTAAAAAGCTAGTAACAGTGACACTTTTGATGCGATGTTAAAAGAATTGATTGTTATGCATGTAAATTTCAAATTTTAGGATTGTGGTATGTATGTAAATACCCCTGCTGGATCACAATTTGAGTACCTTATGATACAATATTGCCAGTCTGATAGTTGAGATAATTCAGCACATATAAGGTCAATATCTCATTGGTCAATCACAAGGGGGACCAGACTTTGCATGCATTTGTGTTTATTAAGAAAAAATTATACAGAAATATCTCATCTATGAAGAGGATTCTTTTACATCTAAGAAAATTATAAACAAAAAAAAAACATGCTGAATATTTCATAAAAAACTAGAGTTTTATGAAAGAAAAAAAAATCTAAATAGTTCGTTTAATTACATCATTAATACATTATCAAACCAAATGAGATATGAAAAGAACAAATGTATTTCACTTTTATAGAGATAGTGATGATGGTATTCTTAACGTGATGTTAAAGATTTGAGTGGTGTGGATGTAAATATGAATGTTTCGGTGTTAGATATGTAAATACATAAGAATTGTGCGGTATGTATGTAAATATATATTTTTTTCTTTATTTAGAGCTGCTCTAAATTATGTTTGTCTAAGGGGACATATTTAAGTCGACCTCAGCTGATAGAACGCTTTGTGTAACTTAATTATACCCTTATCGTTCTTCACAACTCAACTTATAGAATGACAAAATGTAACATAATTTAGAGCAGCTCCAAATAAACTGAGATGAATTTTGAACTCCTTTAACTATAAATAACTTGAAACTCATTCATAGGGGTTATCGTGTAAAATGAATTAGAAAAGAGAATTACATACCTTGGATAAGGATTTCCTTTTACTTTTTTTTGCCCGTATTTGCGCCATCTGTAGCCATCATCCAAAAGATCAACTTCACTTGTCGTTTGAAGAATGATCCTTGGTTCTGTTACCGTCCTATGAGAAGATGACTCTATCATCCTTGTTTCCAAGTTTCTGTCAAATAAAACAAAGATTTCTTTTTAGGGACATTTACATACATACCACATAAATCTTACGTATTTACATATCTAACACCTAAACATTCATATTTACATTAATACTACTCAAATCTTTAACATCACATCGAAAATACCTTAAACACTATTTCTTTAAATTAAAAAAAACACATTTTTCATGTTTAGGTTTATGATACCAAAGGTTATAAGTATAAATATCAACCTATGAATGTTAAATAAGTAAATATATAAGAATTGCGTGGTATGTAGGTAAATTCCTCTTATTTTTTAGAAACTGTAAAATAAGCGGGTGAGTTGAAACTTATTGTGAAAGCGAACCTTCTTTTATGTTCAGGTTCACCATCTTCTGCTTCATCATCACCCAACTCCTCATCATCGCTTGAACCTTCCAACTGCTCTGAAACTCCATGCCCCGATTCTTGCTCTTTCGTAGATAGGAGACCAATCATACTATTGCTCGTTTCATTGAGATGATCGTCCTTTCGTAACGATTCAGTGTTATTTGTATCAGAATTTCCATTTAACTCAGCTCCAGCCTCTTTCGATCGTCTATTTGGTATCGGACGATCATGATTGTGTTTTCCCATATAGATTATCTCTGTCACTTGGCCGTCGACAGAGCGTTCAACCTTTTTCTTAACCGGACACTTTGCTTGGGTACATTTGTAATAACTCCTCGGATATTCGCAACCTTTCACCTGCTTCTGCCCGTACTTACGCCAGTTGTATCCGTCGTCGGCAGGTTTATCAGCAACAATGGTGGCGGGCTGAGATATTTGATCAAAATCTGATGAAAAAGCGGATTCAGGATAGAGAATATTGGCGCCATGAGTGATGGAAAGCATAGGCTGGGAGGATGCTGCCATGTTAATGGTGGAGACTGGCTGTGTCAAGGAAGAAGATGAAAGAGAAGATGAAAATTCTCCTAAAGCATGTTGATGCGACATTCCAAGGTTTACCTGCATGTAGCCAATCGTTCAAAATGTCAAATCACTAATATCGATGAATTAATAATTTAGTATTGGGACAGTGCATAAAATGACAATGATAATGATGGAAAGGAATGCTACCCAAGCTTTCATTGATTGGCATGAGATTATTTGACGAAAGAAGTGATCATTTTGCATCGTTAGGATACTGAGAGTATCGGGTTTAGTCCCATATTGGATGTTTAAAAAATGTCATTATAAAAATAGCAAGTGGTTGATCCTCACACAAACTTAATTTTTTTTGGTTAAAAAAGAGGCATTTACATACATACCAGACAATTCTTATGTATTTACATATCTAGCACCTAAACATTCATATTTAAATGCATACCACTCATATCTTTAACATCACATCAAATATACCACTATTACTATCTTTTCAATATACTCGTCATGCATAGGTTTATGACACCAAGATGTTATAAGTGTAAATATTAAACTTCGGGTGTTAGATGTGTAAATACATAAGAATTGTGTGTTATGTATGTAAATTTACCTGAAAAAGAAATAATAGATAGTTGATCCTCAACCATAAACTTTTAAGGTTTTGAGTTTAAAATTAATTTGATCACTGGTGCATTTGGCCCAACTTGAATTCAAATAAAATAAAAGATGAGATCATATGAGCGGAGAATGCCAATGGCAAATATAGATCTAACATAGGGATGAGTTCTTAGTTCTTACTCTATATTATTTATTTTGAATCAAGATTGGTAATACATTTACACACTTATTTAGCTTTTCATATTAGTAGAAATTATTTATATATGCCATAAATTAATAAAATAAATGTGAGAAATTATGCAATGAAATCTGATATTAATATAGTGAATTAGTCAAAATTCTATTTACAATGAAAATAAAAATCATCAGGATCTTCAAAACCTCACTTTTCTATCTCTTCATCCTCTTCTTCTTTTTTTCTTTCTTTTTTTTTGGGGGGGGGTGGTGGGGGCGGGGCAAAATTGCATGAGAACATTTGTTGGACACATGCTTAATCTGTACTGAAGGTACCAATGTTGATTCAATTCCAAGACCCTAGACACAAATTCACCAATTATACTTTTAATATAATAAACTTAATTTTAACTTCATATGATTCTATCTTTTCAACAATAAAATGAAAATCAATTCAATGCATTTTGAAAGGCCATCAAAGTTGGGATTAATAGTCATTATTTAGTACTTCTCTTGTTGGAATACGTAAGTGATCTTATTGAAAAAAAAAGGGTAAATGAAATGAGAATGTTCTTCTCATATAGGTGATTCTATAAGAGGAGATAAGAGAAAATATTCGATGAGAAGGGACTAAAAAATCTTGTCTAAACTCCCGAACTCGCTAAAAAAGTTTTATATTAAGATATCACCAGAATATACTCTCGATTACAAAAGACATGATTGTACTTAATTTGTCGAAATTAATATCAAGAAAAGGCTAGAATTCAGTGACTTTTATTTAAATAGGATAGTCTATGCTTTGAACTATTCAGTCCATGAAATAGATTGTGAAGTAACATAATCAAGTAAATTAACTGCCCCTCCAAATAAAAAACATGTGCGAAAATAACTATTAAATTACCAAACAACCAAGAGGAGCTAGACTCAAAAGGTGGTGGTAGAGTAAGGAATCCACAATGTGGTAAAACAACATAGTCAAGATTTCGTGAATCTATCTATTTTAGGCTCTTAAACTCAAGATCACTTGGCAGTGAAGTTAGACAACCCAGCCAGACCGGGGGATGCTCTGTCATCAGCCATAAATTGCATCTAGAGCTAGTCTTGTGATCTCAAACTAAGGAAAAAAAATTAAAATTTCTAAAATGATTTCTAGGAGATAAACTGAAAGATGCAGAACTTATAATCCTTAGTAGTAGAACGATTGCTTGTGGAAGAAAAATAATGATATAGCCTAAACTATATACAAAAAGAGCTATTAAACTAAACTTACAATTTGGAACAAGAAAGCCATCACCTAGCATTCTGGACCTCTAAGCATACCAACTAAAAGCCATGCCCGTAAATGTCATGCCTGCTATGCATGTAAATACCTCTAAATAAAATAGTGCCCTGTGATGGCATAAAAGAATAAAATACAAGTCAATGCATTTATATAGGTGCTTATATATATTTGTGTCAAATAAAAAAATAATAATAAAAAACAAAGCTCTGCATAGTATATACTTAGACCTCTAAATCTCTAAAAAATAAAATAAAAAAATAAAAAACTAGCAGCAAGATATAATCTAAAAGAACCCTTGGCTATTTGTCCTTATCACCTGGTTCAACAAATGTATACCTACTCCATTATATCTTGATTATTTCTAAGTCATCTTAGTGCTCCTATTTGCTTATTGCTAGAGTGCTCTTAGATCAGGATCTTAAAAACTGTACTCCACTAGAGCCTTTGCTTGTAACCTTGTTACACAAAAAAAAAATTGCTATGTATAACGAAGAAAAAAAAAAATTAACTAGGACATTAAAATGTAACACAGTGCACAGAGAAAATCAAATAAAACATTGTCACAGAAATAATTTATGATCAAATATATTTGATGTACGGTGCTTAAAAAATTAAAAATATAAATGGCTATCAATCTGACATTTACAAAAAATATATCTATCATAACCCAAAGAAAATAACTAAACTAGCTAAACACCAAATAAACAACTCCAAAGTAATCACACAATGTTATAAGTCGAGCACCAAAAGAATTGCACTAGGATAGATGAAAAATAAAGTAGTTAATTGGGATTCCTATCTCATAGGTCTATCAACAAATGATTAGATTCAAGTATATGGACAAATTTAGAAGAAATGGGAGTTGTTTCAAAATATGAGCAAAATAGAATATTTATACAAAAAATTAATCAGAATAGTTGTGGTAAAATTTAAACAATGGACATGAAATAAAATCAACAAAATCAACTAAAAATTACAATTAAAAACACCAATTTCAAAAGAATGTTTCCTACAATGAAACAATTAGATTGTAACAATCAGAATTTTTTATCAATTAAGATATAATTAGCTTTAACAAAATAGGACTCGTGATTTTTCCCCCTAGGCGGCTTCCTAAGAGGTAAGATAAGAGTGCTCCAACAAGAGCATGCTTCCTGTGTGTGTTATCATAAGCAACCATCGTATACCACAAAATAAATACAAAGGAGATCAATTAAACACATAAAAAAGATGCACTAAGATTTATATAGTTCAGCTTCGCATCAAGTCCACGTCCATGAATATGAGAGATGATCGAATTCACTGACAAAGATACCATAAACATGATGTATAAATTTACTTAGCCTTCCCAAATCCCAAGTACAAGTGCATGCATATTAGGAAGAAACTAAAAAAAAACTCACATATGAGTTTTAAATAAGATCATGGTATCAACCCGAAGTTCAACGATGTGAAAGAAACAGTAGAGACACCTCTAGCACAAGCTATTGAAACAATCTCTAATTATTTGAGGAACCACAAAGGGTCCTTGCCTAGAAATATTCCTTCATCCTAAAACATCAGTAGCCAATAAAATTCATAGAATAGAACTAAAGAAAAATGATTAATATTTGATATGATGAAATTCCATGCCATGTAATGATCCTAAACCTACAAAACCCTAATATGTGGACCTAAGACAATGCCCTCTTCTCCCATGAATCACTCGATGCCATCTTTGCCCTGATTAGCGTGCAAATCATGTGATTCTCGCACCTCCAACAATCTTTAGTTGTGATTTAAGAAGTTAAAACAACTATTTAAAATTGCTCTATTGAAGGCCCGCTTTGATGCCCACCTCAATGCAATTCCGAAGAATACATTGAGGCGTATGCCTCGAAAGCTTGGGCGGGGCATATGTCTCACATTAGTTGAGGTGCGCCTCAAGGCGTGTCTCTCCACAATTCTACTAAGGTGTGCACCCCTCAAGCTTAATCATTTTTCTATGCTAGACTGTTCAAACATGAACCGAAACCTCACTCTGATGTGCAAAGAGCTCCCATCTCCCAATTCAAGCTTCCTAGCACCACCGCCTGCTACTTTTGCCGCCACCGCCGCCGCCGCCGCTACTCGCTGCTTCTGTCGCCTGCTTGTTTTGTTATAACCTTCTACTGCTCTTGCTAAAGTAACCTCTATCTGCTGCTAATGTTGTTAAGTAATAAGAGTTGAAAAGTTTACTATGCTAAACTCATCTTATATCTTTGATATTTTATGTTACATTCATTTCACTTTTATGTTAGTTTGATGGCTTAAGTTGATGCTTATATTATATTTTTGTTTTATAAAGTTGTTACATGATAACTTGCGGCATACGTAATTTGTTATTTCATATAAACATAATTTCACTTTTTAAAATGCTAGATTTATAATATATATTTTTATATATTTATAAGTTATGATGTTAATAAATTATTTTTTTCTCCTTTACTTTGATTTCGTATTGAAGTTTGTATTATAGTTTATATTTGCACTTCTATTGGGTTAGAGCGGTTTTTATTAAGTTGTTGTTTTTTCGTGTTTTATTAATTATTGTTTTTGCTTCCTCTGAACTGTTTTGATAAATTTTATTGATAAAATAAAATATTAGTTATTTTTCTATGCTTATTCTTAATGCTTATAATTATTTGTATATGAAACTTTCCTCTTGTAAATACAAAATTTATTTAATAGATCTTGGCTTTTAAGGTTTATGCCAAAATTTGAGCTTAACCCCTTCATGGTGCCCTATAACTGGAGGGTACCACCTTCCAAACTCAAAACATGGCATGTTACCCACAAAATCAATAATTACAAATAAATTTTCAATCAATAGACCATCATATATTGAATAATACAGAGAAAATACCAAAGCAAAACAAAGGTTTAAAACCAATACCTGATCAATTCACAGTCAAATATATCATGAAAACAGTAATTAAGTCAACAAATAGACAATAACTTTTCCACAATTAAAAGCATTTAGAACAAATATGGGCTAACATCAAAGCCTAATTCCCTCCATACACCCTCAGCTTCAACAACATGATTGGCATAACTAATCCTAATCACCATTAACTAAGGAAGGCCCACTTCACTGATTGAAACTATTCTAAACAAAAGGCCAGCTTCCCCATATCTAATTTAAACTCCTAAAAGCCCTTTCAACTCTTCAATTCCTCCACCATCATTAACTAAATTCAAGTTGACTTCACAAAAATCAGAGAACACCAGAGTGACGAAGGTGCGAAAAAACTGACGAGAAATCCGCACCATACCTAAACCCAAAAGTAACACCCAAAACACAATGAAGAACATCAATTATGGAAGAAAACCACGCACCAAATTAGATGAAAACAGTGCCGGAGAATCAAGCAGACCTCCTGGGCTGAATCCAGGCGGCACCGTAAACAACGGCGACTGCACCAACGACAAATTCATCGGTCTGCTATGACCCAAATTCAAACTCGCTCCCCCTTTTCCACGTGCATCGATCGTCCCCGCCTCCTCCGCCGGCTGCGCCGGCGATGCCATAGCTCCGGCGAGGAGCTGCGAGAAGGACCGGTACTCAGACTCCGGTTCGAAGAAGCTCGATGCAAGCGTCATCGGACCAGGACTCGCCTCCGCCGGACCGCCGCGGAAGAGGCTTTCTACGGCTGATCTCGCTGGGAGTGAGATTGACGGCCGGTTCACCTCCGCCGGCGATGTAGCAGCGCCGCCGTCCTCCGCCATCTGATCGGAATCGTGGAGCAGGAGGCGGGCAATACCCAATCGCCGAATGGTAAAACCAATTCCTCATATTGTCTTGGAAGATTTACATACATGCCACTTAGATTATATGTATTTGCATATCTACCACCAAAGTTTAATTTTTAAATATTTGTTATCTTAAATATGATGAAAATGTGCATTTTATGATTTTAGGTGGTATAAATGTAAAATCATTGAGAGAAAGTAACATATATAACACACAATTCTTCGATATTTACATCTTACACCTAAACTTTACTACTTGCATATATATATATATATATATATATATATATATATATATATATATATATATATATATATATATAGTGCCGCGTACTTTTGGGCGGGGGAGCACGTAAGACACTGAAGGTCAGGGGTTCGAATCTCACCCGAGCGCGGGGGGATTCAGTCTGTTTAGACACATGACGCGGACTCTTATCATGGAACCCAGCGCACGGAAAATATAGCACTTCAATATTTTAAATATGGGCCTTAAAATGTTCATTTAACTTTTCAGAAGTGATAATAGTATTGTTTAATCCAAAATTGTCTGAGAGATACATCTAAGGAATAGAGCGTAAAAGGAGAAAAAAATAGTGAGAGAATGAACAGTAAAACTGTGTAGCATTTATTTATGAAATGAACTCCTATTTATAGGAATAGAGGTTATAAGATTACATTTTGATGTTGTGAAAAATGATGACAATAAAGTAAAATTGGAACGAAAAATGCACGCAGAAAATAAACACCAGAGCGACACACAGATTTACGTGGGTCGGCAAATTCGCCGCGTCGCGGAGTTGCGAAAGATTTTATTCTTCGAGGAATTCTGACGTCGAGCGCCTCGACGTTTACTGAAAAAGCTACATTTTCTTCTCTCCCTTCCTCTCTTCTATCTTCTCTCTTTTCTCTTGGAGAAGCTTGGTTATGCTGTCATCCGATAGCAAAAGAGTTATTTATAGAATAAAGGAGAGTGGTAGGTGGGAGGTAGGTGAGCGGTAGGTGGGAGGTAGGTGGGCGGTAGGTGGTATATGGTAGGTGAGCGGTAGGTAGCCGCCTAGTTAGGAAGGCTAACGTATGATGGACGAGGTCTCCGCATTACCAACAATTCTCAGCTTGGAGGCTGGGACACTCAGTGTATCCACCTACTGATGCTGCAACATCTGTTTGCGTATCTCAAGCTTTCCTCAAACACGATATTCTCCGCCTCTGCTATTCCAAGCCTCTATCTTGAGTAGAAGACCAGTGAAGGCTAACGCACGACTTGATTCTCGAAGTAACTCCGCTGTCAATATCTCAGCGGGATTTTGCTTCCGCGAATTTTCTCGAGTAGAAGCGTTCGTCGTTTAATAATGATCGTATGAGTGATACGATCTGAATGTGTTTGGTCACGGATTGAAATGCGAGTTCACAGCGAAGGAATATGGCGCTACGACTATCATTTGTGAGAGTGCGCTTCGAACACTCCTTCCGATTCTTAGAAAGCTTTCTGCGGCCATATCATCTCCTTTGCGGCCTACGATCTTTGTGACATACTCGAACTACGTAATTGAATGAAAGCTGTCTTCTATAATTTGAGCTACATGATGACTGTCGATCTGTCGAGAGTATAAACATAACTCAGTAGTACTTTCTTCCTCTTCGTCGATATCGTTGACTAAATCTGCATCAACATGGCCTTGTACGCTCAGGGCTCTTTCATGAGAAACACTAGACGGGTTTACGAAGAATCGCTTTAGGTATCTGAAGATCCGACTACGAGCTTCCGATGTTCTTTCCACTGGATTGCTCGTATATCTGCTCACTGACTCACATTGCGTAGGCGATATACGGTCCAGTGCGGACAATAGCGTACGTAAGTGAACCAATAGGTCGAAGCGTAAGGAACACTACCCGTGTAGTCTTGTTCCTCCTCTGACGTGGGTGGTGACTCTTCTTGAGTCTGAAATAGTGCCTAGAGTGTGTCAGTTGGTTTCGTCTTGTCCATATTGAACATCTTAAGCACGCTTTTCACGTATTCGGCATGTGAAGAGTCTTAACGTACCTTTGACTCGTCTACGATAATCTTCGTACAGGATTTCTTTGCGGCTCCGAATCCTTCGTTGCATGAAGTGTTTTGACATACTAACTGCCGGATTATTGATCTCGTAAATGCTTGCCCACTGCGATAAGCGTATCATCCACATACGATGATGGGATGATATATGAATTGTCAAAATACGACATATCGACAATGATCATCTGACATCTTACTATCTGCTGCGTTGAGCATGAATTTATCAAACTATCTTGTCCCACGTATCTAGGAGCTTGCTTCGGGCCATCTGACTCTTTCTCAATCTATGAGCCGAGTCTTCCTTTCACTGTCTGCAGAACCGTCGGGTTGGTGCATGTAGATGTCTTCTTGAGGTCTCAGTGAAGAAAAGGCATTTTACATCTAGCTTGCTCGGGAAGAGATTTTCGGTGGCTACCATAGACGATGCCAATTACGATGGTTGTAAGCTTCACGCGGGAGAAAAATCTCGGAATAATCGATCATCGTGCCTGTTGAAAACGCTTTACAACAAGTCTTGCCTTATCACTTTTCTGCTATATCGTGTTCGATCTTTGCAGATCTACGCACTTGTTGTGTAAGCGCCTTCACCAGTGGAAGATCAGTTAGCTCCGAGTCGATTTTACATCGGAGAATTCATCTCCTCCTTCGTGCTAGCTCACACTTGCTCAATTTTCAATCTTGCGAGGTTTCTTCGCATAGCTACGAGGTTCTCAGCCATCAGTCGGTGGAATGTAGTTTAAAGTAGGAGAATACGCTACGTGGAGAACGTCCAGCCCTTTCGACCTGCGAACGATGGTTGGAGTAGTGAATGACTACTGAACCCGATTGCGGAATAATGGGAATGGGTGCCCGGACCCGCTCTCGTCATCACCTTCATCTTTGTCTTTGACTGTAATCTACGGTAAATCATCGAGTTTTACTAACTCGGATTTACACGGTGTTGTTTCGAAGCTATCTCTGGGCTTGTCCTTGTACATCATCTTCTCATTGAAGATCGCGTTCACGCTTCCGTATGATCTTCGATCTCGATCATCCAGGAAACGATACCGAATGCATCGTCTCCATAGCGATGAAGTAACACTTCTTTGACTTAGCATCGAGCTTACTTCGAGCATCTGGATTAATAAGAACATATGAAAGACAACCAAAAGTCTTAAGGTGAGAAAATCGACCTCTTTCCACTCCGGACCTCCTCGGGTAATTCACGGTTTAATGGAACGGATGACCCCTGTTGATCGAATAAGCGTAATCGTCGGCTATACGCTCTAGCAAGCGGTGGTAGTCGGCGTGCGATCTCATGCTTCTAGCCCTCTCATTGATGGTCCTGTTCGTGCGCTCTGCATGACACCATTTCTTTGTGGTGTCCACGGAATGGTCTTCTCGATTCCGATGCCACGAGCTGCAGCGATACTCTCGAGATCCGCCATCGATGTACTCACCGCAGATTATCGGACTTCGAGACATTTTAACTTTAAGCGCATCTCTGTCTCGGCCATAGACTTCAAGTCTGAACACATTAAATACATCGATTTATGCTTGAAAGTAGACTCATACCTTCTCTCTGTGATCGTCTATGAATGTGACGTAGTAGCGAGACCTCCAGAGATGTCAGCTGGGGAAGGTCCCGCACATCTGTGTGTCTGAGATCCAGCTTTCTGCGCTGGCGTCCTGCCACTTTCAAGCCGGCATTCCTCTGTTTCACATAATGCTGACTCTCGCATATCTTAGAGATCAGTTGTCTTCGGTTCCAGTAGCTTGCCTGCGGGTCGAAGTTCACTCCATCCATCTTTGACTCGTGTGACCAAGTCTATAATGCCGCGATTTTCTTCGTGCTCTCTACAACGATAGTATCAACATTTCATTAATTAAACCGATAGTCATATATAGCGTACTTGTTTTCTTACACCGAGCCGATACTGAGTGCTCCTTTAATGACCTTCAAGGTGCTATACGAGAATCTTCTTGAATGTCACACTCATTAAGTTGCACCCAACGAAATGAGGTTCTTTTTGAGTTCGGGAATGTGTCGACCTTTTGCGGTGTCAGCCTGTTATTGTTTGAAAGTGCGATGTCGATATCTCGATTCAATCGCATTCGAAGCTTCTCCATCTGCGAGATATAATTTTCCGAAGTCACACATGACATAGTTTTTGCATTAAATCTACATGAGAAGATGTATGGAAAGAAGCCCGGAGTCCAGGTATCCGGTCGTCGATGGAGTTGTGAGCTACGAGCAACGGCGCATCACGAGCTTCTTCGATTCTGACATTAGCCTAGATGTTCTCCGTCTTTTTAGGACTTCGCGGTTCTTATCTATGTGACGATTTTGCACGGTTCAGACGGAGTTGCTTCTTGACCGGGCTTTGACTTGCTCCTGCCTCATGCTTTGAGTTTGATCTTCGCTTTGTTTGAGTTCGCATCGTGTGATCTCCTGCTGAAATCGACATTCGATCTTGGAACTCGAACACGAAGTCTCGCCGAGATCTTTCCTACGCACCTCCTCGGTCGAAATTAAATCACGAATATCATCGTATTTTAGGCTTAGATTCTACTGACAAGTCGTTATTGTCATCCTCATCGCCTCTCCAGTTATTTAGTGATGAAGCCGATAATATCGGCGCCGTATCTCATCATCGAATTCGATTTCGATGGACGACGATTGATTTGTGATAGTATTAAGTCGTTCGAATCTTTGTACTAACGGACGTACGCTTCGCCATCTTCGAATTGAATAAGCTTTTTCGTCGGATCTGCCTTGTTATTTTCAGACGAGCTTTTCATACATCTCTGACAAAGCCGATATGAGATCTGCGGTGGTCCTCTCCTTGATAACGTTGTGTCTGTTGATCTTGACGAGTTAATCGAATAACCACTAGAACGCAGTCGATCCAACGGATTCCGATCGACCTCGTCCATCTTCTCCGGTCGCTTGCCAGGTAACGGAAGATGAAGTTTCTTCCCGTAGAGGTAGTCCTCTGTCTGCGTTCTCCGATAGCTAAAATCGGTCTGCGTCGAATTTCTCGATCCCGAAACCTTCAGCTCGTCTCCGGCCGTCATTCTTACTCGGATCAGAGCCAAGGCTACGATCTCGGTTGTTGTGAAAAATGATGACGATAAAGAAAAAATGGAACGAAAAATGCACGCGGAAAATAAACAGGAGCGACACACGGATTTACGTGGTTCGGCGAATTTGCCAGCGTCAGCGGAGTTACGAGAGGATTTTATTTCTTCGAGGAATTACACCGTCGAGCGCCTCGACGTTTACAATAAAAACTCTATTTTTTTCTCTCCCTCCCTCTCTTTCTATCTCCCTTTCTTTCTCTCTTGGAGAACTTGGTTGTACATCATCCAATAGCCAAAAGAGGCTATTTATAGAATAAAGGAGAGTGGTAGGTGGGAGGTAGGTGAGCGGTAGGTGGGAGGTAGGTGGGCGGTAGGTGGTATATGGTAGGTGAGCGGTAGGTAGCCCTTAATTAGGAAGCTAACATATGGTGGACCGGGTCTCCACATTACCCAACATTTGATCCCCTGGTAAAATAGGTACAATATGGGATAATTTATGCAATACATAGTTATATGGTCGGGAGCGTGAGATGACATCCAGTCGGATCGTGATCCGGGCGACTATGCGTCAGGAGTCTGAGATGGTGACAAGTCGGTTCATGACCCGAGCAGCTGTGGCTGAAGGGTTGATCGAGAATTGTTGGTCATCTGAGATACGGGTGGTTCTTATCATCCGTCAGACCAGTTTGAGGAATGCCAACGGATTCATATGCATGAGTTTTATTATCGGCGACCCTTTGAGAGGTTAGTTGAGTTTCGTCCGCCACAAGACCCGTCAAACTGCCCCTAGTGGGTCCCTAACCGCCATGTCATCTTCTTTGTTGGCTGTTAGATTTCCTTGAGATTTGTGCTCGACACAATTTTTACATACAAGTATTATTTTTATGGATAATTACATATAAACCACCCGAAACATTGATATTTACACGCGTCATGAGCAATCTTTTGTGAATTTGATAAAAATGAAAAATATGGGTTGGGATTTCACCATGAATTTTGAATCGAGCAGAATTTGAAAATTGAATGAAAGAGGAGGGTTGATTTGTAAATTGCAATTTTCGGGTAAGTTAAAGATTTACTGTAAATATAAAAATTAAGGTGCGAGATATGTAAAAATACGAGAATGGTGTGCAATTCATTGAAATGGACTCGAGAAATAAAACTAAGGTGTGATATGTAAATATATAAGAATTGGATGGTATGTATGTAAATGTCCCTATTGTATATTGGAGAGGGTTATTGTATTCTAAGAGGGCTTTCGTGGAAGTTGACGGGCGTGGAAATTTGTATGGGTGGGGAAGGTGAAATTGAGATAAATTCACTCCAAATTAAATTGAGATTCAAATGCAAAATCGTTGACTAAAATGGTACTAGGGTGAAGGAATTCGTTGACTTGAGCTCGGCTCAACAAGTGGCTCGTGATTTGTGCTTGACTACGATCAGGATGCGGACACGCCGTCGTGGATTGCACACGGTCCAATATAACCGTCGTCTGAACATGCAGTTGACAGCGGTGGTTGGCGGTTGATGGCGGTGGTTGGCGGCAGCAGCGGTTGGTGTCGTGTGGCAGCGGCGTTTGACGGCGACGATCGGCAGCGGTGGCGATCTACAGCGGCAACAGGCGACGGCCGGCGACGAGCGATAGCCCACGGCTGAGGGTGGCAGATGGGCGACGGCGAGCAACAACAGCGGGCAGCAGGCAACGGGCATTGGCTGGCTGGCAAGCGGCAGGGACAGGCAGGGACGATTTGTCAATAATTACAGAAATGATGTAATTCAAATTTGATCAAACCGACCGAATTCTAAATTCAACCAAAACGAACTATAGTATAAACTTCAAATTCATTAAAATTTTACATTGTATTTGTAAATTTTCATACCAAACATAGAATTTTCTCAAATCACTGCAAAAGACTTGCACTACCTCACTGATTCACTCAACCAAACGGCCCCTTAATTTAATGGTTTTCCTATTTTGTAGTTTAGAGCTTAGATTAAATTATATTGAAATAAATAGTTTATATTATGAACTACAGTGTGGTGTTTTATTGTTGTGAGGGTGAGTTTCATCTTGTTCTCGGTGTTCCCAAGGCATTTTGTTGGTATTTTTCATGATTGTATTGGTGGTGTTATTCAATG
Organism: Papilionanthe hookeriana x Papilionanthe teres; assembly: GCA_022702705.1. NCBI lineage: Eukaryota > Viridiplantae > Streptophyta > Magnoliopsida > Asparagales > Orchidaceae > Papilionanthe > Papilionanthe hookeriana x Papilionanthe teres. The sequence goes on along the minus strand of CM040439.1, from coordinate 30,126,793 downwards.
TGGTATTATTCACGGTTGTATTGTTGCTGCCATGGTCGGGTTATACTACCGTGCGTTTTGGTGGTGTTATTCACGGTTGTATTGATGGTGTTATGCAATGTGGTGTTATTCGTGGTGGTATTATTCACGGTTATATTGTTGATGCTATCGCTGGGTTAACTACCAGGCTTTTACCGTCTATGGAGGTGTTACTGATGGTTGTATCCCTCGCTATTAACGCCGCTACTAGTATTTCATTTATTGTTGGATATCCGAGCAATTAGGCTGTTTCTCTCTACATAGGATGGCTTTATGGGCTTTAATCATGCATTCATTTGTACTAGAGCACCTATTGGGCAAGGTTCTCTTGTCTCTGCCTTTGGATAGTTTGTCTTGGCATTTTATTGTTAACTTTAATTATAGTCTGGGTGGATTTAAATTATCTTGGGTTGACTTCAACTGAAGTTATCCAAATGATAGGCTTATTGATATCTTTGTTATCAGGTGTAGTTCACTATTTGGCTAACTATTTTGGTTTTTGATTGTATAGGTTGCACTACAAGTTAAGTGAATTCCCCTTAACTTTCTCCTTGGTTTGCCTGTGCTACTTCACTGCAGGATTGTTGGGAAAGTTGCTCCATGGAATGATGCTGGATTACAAACTTTTGGATCAGGTATTTCAGTGATGTTATTGCATTTTTATTTTCTATTTGGTCTGGTTTCTTGAATCAAGTACACAAAACCATTTTGGGGCAGCTGATCTACAGAGTTTAGGCACCGATATTTACCAAGGTATGCACCGTTTCTGTTTGTTGGTTTGTTTTTGCGGGTTTCCTTTGTTACTTGATTCCCGTACAACTATTTTGGGGAGATCCTTTATAGAGATAAAGAAAAAGAGTATAGTTTTTGGGGTCTACTTGTATTGGCTTTGGAGATCCCCTTTTGCGTCGAGTTGTAATCGTGGTTGTGGAACTCTATGCGTGCGTATTGTATTTTTTTGGGTTTTGATAGTGGGATTCATCAACCATAAAATCTAGTACCTTTTATTTTGTTAAAATAAAATACCTCCGGACTTCCAAATTATATGTTACGTAGACATGGAGTGGACTATCATTTTGGACCTTACCTTATACTAAAGTCAAATGGTAGCCTCCTATAATATAGATCATTTGCAAACATAGATTATAAATTTCATTAAATCTTATTGTTGTGTCAAATATAATCATAATGTTTTATTGGTATATTTTTTTCCACTTTGACTTTATTTGTCTTCATTGTTTATAATCTTCATCGCACCCGTACGCCACGAGTAATTATGCATGCAGCGTGGGTTTCTCAAATCATCGCCAAGTGCCACATTAGCACCTTGGTTAAAAACAATGGAAGATTTGGTCAGCTACTTCCACATTTCAAGCAATCATCTCCTCTACTCATAAAATTTTGGTCAACCACAAGGAAGCCTCATAAAAAAGACAAATGGCATTTGAAGATGTTCAAAGACATCTACACTTATCAAGGATGTTAACATTTGAGAGAATCCATTTACATACAAACCGCTCAATTCCTACGTATTTATTTCTAACAATTAAACATTACTTGTTATATTTGGATCAGTCAAATCTTTCATGTCACATAAAACGTATCACTATTTTAACTTTTAAATTGTGAAATACACCTTTTCAAGCATAGGTAAAACGACACATATGTAAAAATTGAAGTTTAGGTGTTAGATACTATGTATCCATAGGAATTGAGTGGTATGGAAGTGTGCCTTGCCAAAATAAGGAAATGCATACTTGACTTAATTAGCTCAACCAAATATACTAATTAATGTTTTTGCTCTATAACACTAAGCATAAATGCATTTACTAATCCTAAAGTTTATCAATTTTGTGACTAAAATTTAAGAAAATTCTAATAGAAATTGATTAAGAACTTACTTGATCAGCCAGTCCACCATGCAGATACCTTCTCATCCCTCATTTCAATCCGAAGGCCGGAAGCTTTATGGAGGTTCAACGAAAGAGCTCAGCAAGAATTTCGTTCGAGAAATGCATTGGTCCATCTTTTACACGTTGCACAATTCCACGAAGAATTTCATTTAATCTCTAACGGGCATTGCGTGTAATCACCGGCTTCGATCATTCGAGAATACATTTTTTAGAACATTGCATGATTCTGTGTGGTAGTGAGGTGTGTTCCTGTAGACTTCGTTCTTCAAACAAATTCAATCTCAGCTTAATCAAAGCATGAAAGCTATGCTTGATATAGTTCCCTTTCTTTTCTGTGAAATTTACATCCATACCACGCAATTCTTATGCATTAGCATATACAACACCTAAAGTTTAAAACCCATACATGAAAGGGTGGATTTCACTTTTAAGAAGTTAGTGACAGTAGTATTTATGATGTGATGTCAAAGATTTTGAGTGCTATGTATGTAAATATGAAATTTTTGGCGCTAGATGTGTAAATATATAAGAATTCTGTGGTATGTATGTAAATGCCCCTCCTTTTTTTCTGTGCACACATTAAGAAAGGTCTGTAAGGTTGCAAGATCTGTTCTTCCCCTAAATCAATAAAGCAGTACTCCTAATCCAATCTGCTTCAAAAAACAGGTTATAAGTGCCATAGAAATGCAGCCATTTTTCTTCCATTTAGCTCCAATTCTTTGAATAATTTAGCTTCCATTCATTCTTCACAAAGCTGTTTTATATGTTTCCCCAACCTATTAACCATTCTGTGAATTCTATCTGCCTGAGGATGCATTCTATCTCCAACAGTGAACTCATGAACCACATCATCGAGCTCCAACCAGCTCGAACCAGCCCGCTTTTGCCCGAGATCATCTTTCATCTTCAACCTAGCCTTAGCCATTCCATCCCATGTTGCGGCTGAGGCATATATATTAGAAATCATAGCATAGTTACCCTCATCTGATAATTCCAGTTTCATCAACTCATCAACAACCTTCTCAGCAAGGCCTACATTGTCATGAACCCTGCAAGCATTGAGAATGCTGCCCCATATTACAACATTCGGCTCAAAAGGCATCATCTTGGCGAGATTATATGCCTCCATTAAAACACCTCGGCGGGCAAGAAGATCGATAAGGCATCCATAGTGTTCAATGTTAGGGGTGATCCCATAGTCCTTTTCCATTGTGGAGAAATACCTTCGAGCCTCATTAACAAGCCCCATGTGAGTACATGCGCATAACACGCCTATGAAGGTAATGCCATCGGGCATGAAACCTTCATCCTTCATTCGAACGAAGAGATCTAAGGCTCTCTCGCCATGCCCGTGCATGGCAAGACCATGAATGATTGAGTTCCAAGAGACCAAATCCTTCACTTTGGTTTCTTCAAATATGATCCATGCTTCGTCTAAATGGCCGCATTTCGAATACATATCGATGAGTGCATTGCTGATCTGAGTCGTAAACCTCTTGACTGAGGCATGAATCCTCTTGCCCAAACCGAGCAAGCCCGACTTGGCACAAGCGGTGAGAATGCTAATAGTAGCTGAAGGATCAAGTTTGAATCCTGTGTCCTCCATTTTGTTCAATAAGGTTGAAGCCTCCATAGCAAGACCTCTCTCAGCATAACCAGATATCATAATTGTCCATGTAACCAAATTCCTCGATCCCATTTTATCGAATAACATCATGGCGGTCTCCATGTCACCCTTCCTGCAATATCCCGATACAATAGTAGTCCAAGATACAACATTTTTATCAGGAATCCTCTGTAACAAATATAAAGCAGTGTCCATATCACCCACCTTCACATATCCATCCAACAATCTGTTCCAGCTTACAACATTCCTCTCAGGCATTTCCTCGAACACCTTACGAGCATCCCCAATCTCCCCTGCCCTAACCATCGCCCCAACCATCAAGTTCCACGAAACAACATCTTTGAGCACCATTTCATCAAACACCTTTCGGGCAAGGGCAGGTTCACCAGCCCTAGAATACGAACCAATGAGAGAATTGTGAACAAATACATCACCTGAAAAACCCAACCTGAAGACATGGGAGTGGATCACCTCCACGCGGCGAAGATGGCCATGGAAGGACCTGAGGAGGAAAGAGTAGGTAAAGGAGTCAGCTTTTATGGCGTAGACCTGCATGCGAGAGAATGTGGAGAAGGAGAAGGATGGGAGGGAGTTTTCAGCGAAGGAGCGGATGAGGGTGTTGAAGAGCCTGCAGAGAGAGTGGGCGGAGATGAGCTTGGGGAGGACGATGGGGTCGCGGTGGATGCAAAGAGGGAAGATTTGAGAGTGGATTTGGAGGAGAGAGAAGGGATCGGAGCATTTATGGAGGTCGGAGAGCTTCTGCTCGAGAAGGCGACGGTGGGATTTGAATTGGGGAGGACGGAGGGGGGAGTTCATGGGCTATTTTGAGCTGAAAAAAATAACAATAAAAAACTGAACTAAGATAGTCTTACTACTAATATAAAGCACATTAGATTTGAGTTAATTACAATTACTTGTTATGATTATGGTTAAAAGTTCTTATCAAATAAATTAAGTTAACAAGGAGTGTTGAGAATGGAAAAAAATTGCGTCCAGAGAGCATATGCAGAGATGTGTAAAAAAGTACATGGGGTTACACGGGAGTTATAAGGGGGTTACAAGCGTGTTATAACCTCCTTGTACCTCCCGTGTAACTCACTTGTAAACCGTGCTTCTATTTCATCCATTTATACACGAGAGTTACAGGGGAGGTACAAGAGAGTTATAACACTCACGTAACTTCCGTGTAACTCCCGTGTACATTTTTACGTACGCATTTCTGCGTACGCTCTCCAGACGTAAATTTTAAATGAGTTGAATCTGAGTGAACCCAAATATTATTCAGTTTTGTTCCTTATGCAAATAAGCCAAAATATTATAGTTACGTTGGGTTCACTAAAGTTCATGAACATAAAATTTACTTTATACATATATTGTTGAATATGGCTATGTACGAGAGATTTACTTAACAAATAGAGCGTTGGGGGATGAAAGAGATAGAGAGAGAGCAATAGCACAGTAAAAAATAGTAAATTTGTGTAAGCTTTATTTATGAAATTGACTCTCCTATTTATAGGAATGAGTTTTCTTACACTTACATGCATAAATATAGCCAATGGAACCCACATGAGTGGCCAAAAAGCTGGTAGGCCGAGCGGCTAGGTCCAAGCATCCAATAGACCTGACAGCTACCAGACCAGGCGGCTTTTGTTAGGGTCCACATCAATCGTCTTGGAACCGGGGGATCTGTTTCGCTTTCTCAATTCACCTGAGTTGGAGGGTGGCGGGCTTGACCAAGCGAACCGAGTTAAGTGGGTTCTACAAGAGTGATACACCCCGCATTTGTCTTGGACGCACCGCCTTCTTGTTTCGTGACCAGGATGTTTTTCGATGTATTAATATATATTGTTGAATCCTTTCGCGACATGGGATTCTCTCTTCTTTATGAATGCATACCTGACAAAGAAATGTTCATTTATAGAAGATAAAAGAAGTAAGAGAAAGACGGATCAAACACAACTTTTTTTTATTACACTTGGACAATGCATATATAATTTCATGGAATCGCCAAAGTCTATTATATGAGCCTCCAGCCACCTCTAATATATGTAACAATTCGAGTACCACCTCGTTAAGGCCAACTGTGTCAAAAGAGATTCGAACCCCCAACCTGAGGGTTCTTATACCGTGGATGTCAACCAATAGGTCGGGATACGCAGCACGCACACACACATATATATAAGATATGCTCTCAAGTGTGTGTGATGCTAGTCGTGACCTGTTGGTAGAGCAGCCTCTTTGAAGATCTCAAGTCTCCTCAGTTCACAAGTTTGAATCCCCCTCCGATCACTTGCCGTAGTGAGAGCGGTCCTCGAATAATTAGGCACATGAGGGTGGTTGGGGGCTTATATAATGGCCTCAGACCATTCTATTATATATATATATATGTATATGCTATGAAAATTTAATCGGGGTTTTTTATGTCCCAATTTATTTAGGTTGATCACATACAAACCACCTGAAATTTTGATATTTACAAATTAACCATTCAGGTGATTTATTTGAACTATCGACCAGATATATTTACGTGTGTCATGATCAAAATATTGAGAATTTGATAAAAATGAAAATTATAGTTTGAATTTTTACTATGAATTTTGATATTTAAGTGAGAATTTGAAAATTGGATAAAACAGAGTGGTTGATATGTAAATACCAAGCTTTAGGTGGTCACATGTGTTATAAATCTTATTAGTTCTATTATATGTAATAAGCAAACATATTTTGTAACTATAAAGATAAATAAAAACCATAAAAAATCTAGTTAAGATAACATTTGAACTATATTATTTTATAAGTAATATGTAATTTAAATCTATGATGTTTATTAATATATTATATTTATTTAAAAATAATTCTTGAACTTATAAATATTACGGTGAAGAAGTTGGCAAATAGGGAGTGTAAATGAGTCTAGTTTGTATATTAAAATGTGATAATGAGTGCTACTTTTTTACATGATGTTTGTAACTATAAAAGTTTTGGTGTGAGATACGTAAATATGAAAGTTTTGGGTGCTATGTATGTAAAAACCCGTAATATAAAAAATGGAGTAATTTATTTTATTCAATATGATTAGACATTGTAAATAATAATGTATTACTTTAATTTTAACTAATATGTCGACTTATCTATGCATGAAAAGGTGTATTTCACTTAAAAAAATAATAATAATAATGATATTTTTTTATGTTGTGTGAAAGATTTTGGTAATATAATGCAAATAATAGAGTTTAGGTGTTAGATATATAAATAAACAGGCATTGTGTAGTATGTATGTAAATGTCATTATTGTTACGATGAAAGTTTTGGTACCCCTTTAGTCCCACATTGAAATATTGCAGATATTACTGCTCTTTAAATAAAGAAGCATATGATTTAAGTTTAATTTTTTAGCACCATGGTGGATGAGTTGACTTTGAAAATTTTCGAAATTAATATAATTAAAAATCAAAATAAGATTAAATTCACCATCACAACATTCAAAATATAAATAAATTAAAACTGTCTCGTTGGATGATCGGAAGTATTTTGAATGATGTAACCTACGTGTTGTTAATGAGATTTTTCACGATTTAAATGAAAGTTTGGAACTCGTTCGGTTAACCTTAGCAAAATCATTTTGAATAAGTGAATCCGATGAAAATAGTAGTCTCGGGATTATAATCTCAAAAATTTTAATATATTATTTTGATTTATCAAGGTTGAATATTAAGGACTAATTTTAGAATTGGGATAAATGGGAATGAGTAACTCATTGACATATTCCGAGCATTTTCAGGGACTGCATAAGGTGGCAATCGATTTTGGGTCAATTTGGCAAAATAGCTAAACGAACTCGCTCTATGGACTTCGGCTAGCTCATTTGAAAAATACATGTTAGCTCAATCGGCTTACTCAATCAAAGCAGTTCGTCTAATCGGTTCAAAATAAGCTTACTCAATCAAAACGATTGGTCCAGTCAGTTCAACAGATCAAATTGACGAAACTTCAACAAGTTATGACGAGTTCATCATCACCATATAGTGAGACAACATCATGCTATTTAAAATGAGGTTACACTTTTAGCTATATTATTATTAAATAAGAGAGGCCAACAACGTTTGTAAGATCTTGGCGGTCACGGGTTCGAGTCTTGCCTCTGATTAGTCACATGAGGTTAGTTGGGGGCCCGCCCTCTGACCAATCTTTTAGAATATATATATTCATTAGTTGCGGCCTTTGGTGTAAGTCTCTCAGGTCAATGGTTCGAATCTCACCCATGACAGGAGGATTCAAATAGAACACCGGAAAGGAAAGGAAGTCTGATCCTCAGTCAGTTCAACCTATAGGGGTTGATCTGCATTCTCCGACTGTCGATCAATCTTTATAATTATATATATATATATATATATATATATATATATATAATTAAACAATTGAATGCTATGTTAATAATTAGATATAAAAATTTGACCATTGAATATGTAGATAAAAATAATTTAAATATTATGTATGGAAGTCCTGCATATAATAACTAGTATAAAAGAATGGAGATCAAGTGACGATGTATTTACATACATACCACGCAATTCTTATGTATTTACCTAACATTTAAACCTACATATTTACATGCATGACACTTAAACTCTATAGTTACATCAAAAGTATTGTCATCACTAAATTTTAAAAGTGAAATAAATATTTTTATTTATAATTTTATTATTACAGGAGAGCTTTGTGTTGAAATTTTCAACGCATATATTTGTGTCGGATTTTGTGATAAATTTGAGCGAAATTAAAATTATTTTATTAGAGTCGGAATTTATGTCGAATTTGCTTCTATATATTCGACACAAACAACGACGATGAGATTAACGGCGGTGCTGCGACACTTTTTGAGTCGTATTTGATCGACACAAAAATTTTATCGAAAAGCGCCGAAAAAATCCGACACAAAGCGGACGATAAAGCCAACGCAATTGACCTAAAAAACCCGTCTCGCGCCATTCAATTCATTTTCCTCTTCGTGATTGCTTCTATGACGTTCTCGTCTGCTTCTTCTTTAGCTCGCATCCAAAGCCCTCGCTTCGCCTCTCCTGCATTCATATATTTAGGTTTAGTTCAATATGTTGCTTTTATATTAACCAAGCAATAGTTGTATACTGACCATTCTATTCTTCTTCTCCTTCTTGTTCATCGATTCGTGTTCGATCCTTCTCGATGGAGTCTTCTTCCTCCATCGACTCCTCTGAAGACCACTAAATAGAATGAAAGACATTCAAATACCACCTCCATTAAAATTTATGATGCAACATGTCAAAGATATAGCTCATTCTCCCATTCTATTTGATAACTATACCATTTGGAAAGTTCAAATACAAAAACTATTTCTTGCTAATGGATTCAATTCATTTCTTGATAAACAATGTTTTTCCCCATCACAATTTATTCAAGAATCTAATGGTAACACCATTGAAAGCTCAGACTATCTTCTTTGGAAGCTTATTGATTATTATTGTTGTTAGTCCCGCTACACTTGTGTTGGTGATCAATCACCTCACTGGGTAATGCAAGTGAAAAATTGCTACACTTTGACTCTTAATGTTTAAAATGACAATTAATAATTGATTTTTATTATGTATGAGGAATACAAGTAGCTCCAGGAGAGGCAGTTGCCCTCCTAGATCCTGAGAACTACTAGCAGCAGTCAAAATCAGTCTATCACTATGCAATCTAATATTGAGCTATGGATGCATGCGGTGGGTAAGAAAAAAGACCGAGATCTCTCGTGCTTCTGTAGGTGGCACAAGCTCTTCACACCCGAGTAATGCGAAGCTTGCCAGGCAAGTCGTTATTATGCACGAGGAGGTTCACCATCTACATGAAGGCAAATAGAGAATTGAGTAGAGTATAGCACGCCTGACGGATATTATAGAAGATTATTGGGGCAAGTGAATGGTGACTGCTCTAGTTGAGGAGGAGGATAAAGAGAAGAAGGAGGAGGATGGGTAGGAGGTTAGAAGGAGTTTTTATCTATTTTCAATTTGTGAAATATTTGAACTTATATTGAGCAATGTGTGGATATAAACTTCTGATAATTTAGATTTGTGGCAGCATATTCTTTTTAGTATTTATATTTTTAAGAGCTTTGAACTATGATATTGCTGGATAAATTGTTGTTGTGATGTAGATTAGCAGTTAAATTTGTTGTGTTGACACATAGCTCTTACTCTCGCTTTTCCCATTTTTAGACATAACAACTACTTATGTCTCATCTTTACTGCATTGTTTCTTTCTGCTTATGGTTATTTTCTTGCCAGTACTAATCTTTCTAATATCATTCCTTTGTTTGCAGATGACCATATATGGTACAGATGGTCAACGGCCTAAAAAATCATGTGTTCTGGGGACCCTTGAGACCACCTAGCGTAGCAGGAAGAGGAGGTCGTCTACTCATGTCGCTGCTTCCACTACTGCTATAGCTTCTGTGGCACCTCCTCCCTCACCTGTTTCTGCTACACCTTTTGTGGCACCTCCTCCCTCACTTGCTTCTGCTACACCTTCTGTGGCACCTCCTCCCCCACTGACTACTATTAAACCTCCTAGGGCATCTCCTTCCCCACGGGCTGCCGCCACCCCTCCTGTGGCACCTGCTCCCACACCCAATGCTACCCCGTCTTCTGTGATGTCTGCTGCTTCTGCACCTACCCCCCACCTGTTGTCGTCACTTCTCTTGAGCTTGTCCCATCAACTTCTACCCCCCCGAGGGTACACTTCTGCTAGAGGATGACTCGTAAGTTATTTTTAACGTTGTATTACCTTTATTCTTAATGTTATATATTTTTTGGTAACTAATTTGTTTCTTAAGTGGATTTATCCACCACAAGCTGCTCGTCACCTGTATCACAGATTACCAGAAGCAGGTACGATGAACCAAATTTATCATGGAAGCAGATACTGTAGTCACTCGACACTTGTGGTTTAGAAGTTTGATGTACGATTATGTAATTTGAATTAAATTTATAAATTTGATTTTATTTCTTATAGTAACACATGTATTATTTTTACCATTGCAGAGATTCTTCACTGGCTCCCAGTGCACTACCAGCAGATCCGCCAAATCTTCGAGATTCAGGGCAGACATCGCCTTGCCGACATGTTCAATACAGCCCGCAGGAGGGGCAAGCAGCTTGCCCCTAGATTAGTGAGGGGCTCTGGGATCAGTTAACTTCAGCTTGGGCCTCTCCTGATTATGAGAGGAAGAGGTAAACAAACCAGGCAAACCGGGCGACAGAGGGGCCAGGGGAGCTGCGCTCCATATGGGCAGATCGATCCCCCAATGGGACTTGAAGCACTCCCGGCAAGCCGTAAGTTAAAAACCTTTAGTTAAAAGTTTATTTTGACTCTAAATATTGAAAGTATCAATTAAACACCAATTTTCATTATGCACGAGGTGTTCAAGCAACTCCGAGAGAGGCACTTAGTCACCATTGCACATTCCGAGTACAAGCATTGGACCCAGGCGGCATGGAGGAAGAAGAGGAGGGTTTATGACATTGGAGCAAAAGGCATAGCCTTCGAGACCGAGTTTTTTTGTGGTTTCGTTCTTAGTTCCTTGAGCCTCTCACAACTAGACCATGAGACTCTTGTCAGGCACCTAGCAGCAATGAATGAAAAGATCTGCCAGTTGCGTGAGCATATGGTGGAAGACCAACATAGAGTCGAGGACTCTATAGTTTATATAGTGGAGACTTTAGCAGATAGCCTGGGCGAGCAATCGATGACATTTGTGCATAAAGAGAAGGAGGAGGAGAATGAGGATGGAAATGATGAGCAGTTTTTTTATTTTTTATTTGTAAACACTATGATGAACATTTGTAGTAGAATTTTTTGGATGAACCTTTTTTTTAGTTTTATTTGGGATGATTTGTGACAGAATCTTCCCTTTATTTATAATATTTTTTAGAGATTTGATCTATGATATGATTATTGTTTAATGTGGTATGTGACGTGAAATGTATTTTTGTGCAGGTTGTGGATATTTAATCAATATTTTAATTTTTATTGAGTTACAGGTTTGCGTTGGATTTTGTGTCCAATTTCGGACGCAAATTCAGGCGCAAAATCGACAATAATATGCCGACGTTATACGACATTTTCTGACGCAAATTAGATGGTAAGCTGACACTAATATTCATTGTCTGATGTTATTTCAACGTAAATTGGACGTAAATAAAATTACCGACCCTATATATAACGACAAAAAAGATCAAACGTAAATAAGATGTAAATCCGACGATAACCCTCAAATATCATTGAATCTGCGTCTGATCTAGCCAATGCAAATATGTTTTGTTCATGAAGCATATGACATTAAAGTGTTACAATTGTATATATATAAAAATTTAATAATTAGATGTATAAATACATGTGAATTGCATGGTATGAATGTAAATTTTCTAAAATGGGATCAGTGGTGACAATAATTTGATGAGATAATTGTTTAATTTTCTTTCTCATTTTATTGTGTCCAACTAAATAAACTATAAAGTCCAAAAAATTGAAGGACATATTGCACATGGAAGGACATAGAAGAGCCAAATAGCCAACAAAGCATGAATTGAAATGGAGGTAAAAGGCCAAGTGAGGATCACATGACTTGTTCTCAAACTTATTGTCTTTATTTTTTATTTTTTATTTTTTATTTTTTATTTTTTGTAACTTTTCAATTTATTGGGTCCATTTCTTATAATATCTGAATTAATATTACTTTTTATCACTTTTATTAAATAATAATTTATTTTTTAAGTGCTTTTACATACATACTGCACAATCACCTGGATATGTCACTAATAAATTTCCATGATCTAGTACAAATCTCGAGATAACTTTTATATAATAAACATTCAAATTTTAATTAAAGGTCATCTAGGAATTTCAATTTCAGCAAACTTATTGTCAAACTGATCGACTGGATGGGAATAACCCAACGCTACCAAAATTGATCCAATATGAGTCAAATCAAGCCATTAAACCACTTTAATGAGTATTTCGGGCATAATTAGAAGGATTCCTAATATGATAGAGTTTTATTCAAATTGAGCATCTCGGCGAGACGAATCCAGAAGCCAAATATTGCTAAATTTTGACATAATTAAGGTTTTTAAATGTTTATCAAACACAGCTGATCAAGGAAATCTATCTGGGTAATCCAATTAGAGTGGTTCGGATTCCTTCCTTATATGTAACATAGACTCCATAAATATAGCTATGTCTCCCCTTGAAAGGGGAGAGAGGCCTTGAGCCGGAAGAAGACAGAAACTTGGAGTAGGGGCTGAAAATCCAACATCACTTCTACACCACAAACTCGGTGAATACCACCCAATCTAGTAGCCACCGACGCTAAGTTTGGCCAACGCCATCGACCAACTCCAGCAAACACTGTCGACCAACTTTGGCTACAGCCGCCGCAATTTTTGGCAACCTTCGGCTGTCATTGCTTCCGACAGTCACCACCACCACCTCTAGCTAGCCAGGGCCACCCCTCCGGCCAACTCCCATCGATACTCATCGACCACCGTCGATCAACATCGACACCACTTGCTCCTTGAAGCAAATTCTTATGTGTAGTCATAACGTGCATTGTGGAATAGTGAATCGCCTGGTTGAGTAATATACATCCAATACACCGTGCAACGATGCACAATGAAAACCGTTATAATAAAACACTCCAAATATAGTGCAATGATACACTCTAATGATGGTTTAACAATATACCATTAATACGGTGCAACAACACAGTCCGATAACGATTTAACAAAGTACCCTGAAGATGATACAAAAATACACCCTGAATACGTTGCAATGACACACTCTGATGACAGTGTAACAATGCGCCTCACATAAGACACAACATCTCACGAAGATGGTGTAAGAACACATCTTGAATACAGTGCACGACACACCCCAACGAAGGTGTAGCAGCCAACCCCATATACGGTGCAATGACGCCTCTCAAAGGGAAAAATTTGGGTCCTGACAACGTACGCGGAGATGCATCTGGAAAAACGTATGCGGGAGTTACACGGGAGTTATGCGGGGTTATAATCCTCTTGTAACACCCGTGCAACTCTCGTGTACAAATAGATGAAATAGTAGCACGGGGTTACAAGTGAGCTACACAGGAGGTACAAGAGGGTTATAACCCCCGCATAACTCCCGTACAACCCCGCGTAACTCCCGCGTACATTTTTTCGGACGCATCTCTACGTACGTTGTCCGGACCCAAATTTTTTCCCTCCCGAAGACAGTGTAACAATGTAGATCAAAGAATGTGACTTTCTCTAGACTCTTGAAGGTATCTCGTTGCAACCCACCACTATGGCCTACATTACAATCTACGGCCTATGTGGTCCATAACTCATGGACTCCGACCCCTACAATCGATTAACGTCATCACAACTAACCATTATGTTATATGTGACCAACTATGTGATCGACATGGTCAATAACTCGTGCAGCTCTCGACTTCGACCTCTCGACCTACGGAGCGTCGTCATAGCTCACTGTTGCGGTGCGTAGTGACCCAGCTAAAGTCTACGTCTTTGCATAGCTCGTGCGACTCTCGGCTCCGGCCTCTGTTGTACGTGAGGCGTCAACACTCGCCAGCTCTGACGTATGTGACCATTCTGGCTACGTAGTCACGAGCATGCGCAAATCTTGACTCTTACCTCTTTGGCCGACGAACGTCATCGTAGCTCACCGCTACGGCCTACATAGTCCACAGCTTGTGCAAATCTTGACTCTTACCTCTTTGGCCGACGAACGTCATCGTAGCTCACCACTACGGCCTTTGAGACCAACTACGACTTACATGCAGCTCTCAACTCTGATCTCTAAGCCCTACTGTAATCTTCAAAATTTTAAATCATTGAACATAATGTAGAATAAAACAACAAATTAGTATTAAATAATTATTAATTTATTTAATATAATCTCAGAACTAATATTATAATTATTAAAACATGTGACCGTGAGTCAGTATGCGTGTTCATATATATATTTTAATCAGACATGCTTAAGATGTATCTAATAGGAGTCGTGCATTGCACGCTTTATTAGTTTAAAGTATAATGACATGATAAAACAATTAAATATAATTAAAAGTATAATAATTGATATGCCATCAATAAATTTCATTATTCGGCATGGATACCAAAAGCGTGATACAAATATTGAGATAATTTATTTAACAATAAATGTTGAACTTGATTAATAATCGTCAAAGCTCGATTTCAATGAAATATCATCTGTCAAATTGACGGATTCGACGAGATAAACTGAAAGACATAAGAATAAATCTAATCTAAGTCAAATCAAGCCCAGATTAAACCATTAAACAAAATTTGGAAACGTTAGATGGTTAAATGGAACGTCAAACAAATTCCAAATTTAATTAGTTTATTATCAGATCGAGCGTCTTGATTGTATGAATCCAATGAACCCAAAATCACACAATTTCAACATCATTAAGGCACTTAAATGTTCACAAAACATCATCTGAACAACGAAACCTCTCTCGGTTGTCGGATTGAATGAACCTAATTCCTTATTTTCAGGAGTTCTCTCCTATACTCTATAAATAGAGCCCTACCTCTTCAATAAAAGTAGACCTAGAACTTGAATGAGAGAAAGCTCGTGACTTAGAAGAGAAAGAGCTAAAGTTTAACATTCTACATTGAAGATCTGACAAACGCTACCCACTCCTGAAACTGCTGACAACTGTAGATCACTACTCACTGACCACCCCTTACTCATTAAAAAAAATTCCCTTAGATAATCACGACTTATGATGTGATATCCTGACGTACGTGCCTTGAGAAGTAATGAAGCACCCATCAGAGTAGTGCAACGAAACCCCTTAAACGGTGCAACCACCTTGTATATAGCAGAACAATGCACCCCACGTACAGTGCAACGTCGCCTCTAGAAGATGATATAACAACACATCGTGCAATAACTACTTACAACCTTCGTACTCAAGATAGGGTGACTTTCTCTAGACTCCTGAAGCTCTCTCATTGCAACCTACCATTACGACCAACATGACCAACTACAATGTACGTGAATCACAACTCACACTTAGAATCCTCAGACAAGACAAACACAAATGTCATTATATTACAATCATCCTCTTAAAATCACATCAAGTAAAGAATAACTTTTTATTGTATTCATCCCACATATCATGAAGACAACAACTGTGGGGACCTATCTTAGTACCTTCATATTTGTATTCTATACCTCATTATTAGGATGTTGTGCTAAATCTTTTTTTTTAATTATTCATAGATATGTTAGATAATATTATTGGATTGGATCGGACAAATCATTCTAAAAGATATTATGCCCATTTTTTAATTTTTTTTATGGTAGAAAATATTTAATTTAAAAAAATTTTATGGTTCAATAATTGATACGTGTCTAAAGATTCGTGGTAGTAGATTAGTTATTTAGAATCTTAGCGTTGTGTGAGAATACAACACACACTCAGTTAATTAAAATGACAAGTAGATACACGAGAAGTTTTTACTTGAAAAACCCTATAAAGGAGAAAAAATCACGATGATCTGCCGAGTTGAAATAATTCATTATGTAATTGTAGGCACAGAGTAGTCAATAGTAGCCGACATGCGGTGGTCAGTTGTTGCAAGAGCAAGCAATATTCATTAGATCTTCAGTGTAAAACACTGGACCTCGATTCCTTCTCTTACAAGTTTAAGGCTTCTTCTTACTCAAGGTCTAGATCCCTCTTTCATAAAAGGGAGTAGATTTCCCTTATAGAGTCTATGATAGTCCTCTTCGCAATTAAGAAAGGAATCCAAGTCACTCCATCAGACGACCAAAAGAGATTCCTCGATCAGACGACATTATTTAGACATTTGAGTATCTTAACAAAATTGGAATTGAGTGATCTTTACATTGTTGGATTTGTCTCATCGAGATTATCAATTCGACTATAAGCTTAGTAGATTTAAAATCCATTTGACCTTTAATAGAGCACTAGAAGATTTCAAAAATGCCTTAACAACTCGATATGAGTTTGATTTGACTCGTGTCGAACCACTCGATATCATTGTGTTAGCTCGTCGAACAAGTCAGTTTGATTGTAAGTTTAATAAAATTAGTAACTTTGTATTTTAAGAGATTGCAAAAAATAAATTTGTTCGAAATAAAAAATAATAATCTAAATTCTTGCTGAAAAAAAAAATTTGCATGGCAACATCTATATACCTTGGGCCCACCAAATAATAGACCCCAAACTCAATTCATGTTCGATCTCTCTAAGACATTATTAGCTTATTTTGAATATGATTATAAGAAAAAAAGATTGATTTAAGTATTAGACTTAATAAATAATGTAAATTTTCAATATTACATATCCAACCCTGGAAGTACTTTATATTACATGTAGACCCTTCATTTAGGTTGAGTCCATTTGGGGCGGCTTATGCTTATCCGAACATTATCTCATAAGCTGTCGATAAGCGAGACCATGACCACTTACCGTTATCGAACTCTTTAAAGAATTTAAAACTGACTTGTTGGATAAGCAATTGAAACGCGCAAACCAAACGTTACGGCCACACTTATAAACCGCCCCAAATGGGCCCTAAATATTGTGCATTTATAAGTGGGAGGGGAAGATGTTTAGTAAACTCTATAATACCATATAGTACACTAAAAAATTTTATCTAATAAAATTAAAGAATTAATAATAAATTAATATTAAATATAATTTTAGTTTATTAATAATATTTATAATAATTTTAAAATTAATAAATGGAGTATTTAGTGCTTTTCTCTCTCTATTTTTACATTTTTATCCACCCAAATCTATAATTATATGTAAAGCTCGACTCATTTGTTGAATTGTGAGCTCGAGTTTGAGTCGAATTTGAGTGGTGAGTTCGAGCT
The DNA here is from genome assembly GCA_022702705.1 of Papilionanthe hookeriana x Papilionanthe teres. Taxonomy (NCBI): domain Eukaryota; kingdom Viridiplantae; phylum Streptophyta; class Magnoliopsida; order Asparagales; family Orchidaceae; genus Papilionanthe; species Papilionanthe hookeriana x Papilionanthe teres. The sequence continues at coordinate 30,109,276 of CM040439.1, read as the reverse complement.
TGGCTCGTAATGGTGACAGCCGGCTCGCAAGCCAGCTCGTAATGGTGACAGCTGGCTTGCTTGCGAGTTTAAACTAAAAATTGAATTTTTATGGAAGTTCACAAGAGAAGATATTGGTAGATGAATGAGGAAGAGGAGTATAGAGTGGCATCTTACGAGAAAAGTCTAGAAATGACTAATAGTATACTAATCGAGTCAGCCTGTGGGCAAACGAGTCGAGCTGGGATGAGCTTAGAGGTCAGCATTCAGTCGGTTCCGATGTTTCGGTTTTCAAATTGGGCAAATCGATTTCAACTGATATCTAAAATCTTAAGTACCGAACCAAATAAAATTTTGATAAAAACCAAATCTGTCGATCTGAAGTTTAATTCAGTTTAAAAGGTTCAATTTTACGTGAAATGAAATACAGTTTAAAGGTATAAGAATATGATGATAACAAGAGAAAATAAAAATTACTAAATGAGGATTCTATTTTATTGATCACTAGAAAGTTTACTTCTAAATATATCTCGGAATATTTACATGCATAACTACCAATCCTTATGTATTTATAACTAGCACCTAAAAATATATTAATTATTACGTATTAGGTTTATTCGTTAAAATAAGCAATAAACGCGAACCGTAAACCGAAAACTTAATTTTAATATTATTCAAATCAAAACCGAATTAAAAAAAAAAACCGAACCTAATCATCCAAATTGACTCGCTTCGATTTGATTTATCGATTTAAACAAGTACATTTAATAAACGAGCTCAAATTTGAGCCCAAACTTGAACTCATGAACTCTTTAATTAGACGAACTCGAGCTTACTCGCAAGCCGACTTGCCTTAATTTTTCTTTTAGCTAACTTGTCTCATTTATGAAAAAATTTACCTATGGAGTCTGGATGCAGTTTTGCATCTGAACGCCAATAAAATTTTGCTACATGTATATATGACTGGTCCAACCTAAAAATCAATAATATCACAATAACATCCCAAAAACACCACGATGTTATTTGTTTGGTCATCCGGGTGGTGCTATTGTCACTGTTAATGGCTGTTATGTTATTGTGGTGTTATTAGAGTTATTTTGCCGGGATGATTGCAGTGTTACCACAGTATTATTTGTGCGGTCCTCCAAGTGGTGTTATTGGCGTTGATCACGGGTATTATTGCAGTATTATTGTGACGTTATTCGAGTTGTTTTGCAGGGTTATTGAAATGAAACCGCTGCATTATTTGTGTGGTCCTCCTGATTATGTTATTGTCGCTCTTAATCAATGATATTATGGTGTTATTATGGTATTATTGAAGTTATATTATAATAACACTACAATAGACACTTTTTTTGTCTCATATACGTGGCGGAATTTATGTAAGATATTTTCTCATTTACACCATGGAATATTCTCGCGGAAGACGTGTACAACGGTTTGGCTTTTTATGCACGTGGATTAAAGACGTGGCAAAAGCACAGCCGTTCATTATCATATCATGTGCAGCTAACGTTAAACTGTGGAGCCCACCGCGTCTCGTCCGTTAATGCCTTTTTATTCCGTATGTAAGCTGTCCTTCGCGTCGCGACAACGATCGGAATTTACTCTCTTTCGGTGCTCTTAATTTTAATTTTAAATTTTATTGATTTATTAATAATAAATATCAAAATCTAATTTTAAATGTAATTTAAATGATATTTTTAAGGCATTTGTATGCGCGCAACTAGGGCTGTCAGAAAAGCTTGTTGTTCGCGAACAGGTCGTGTTCTGCTCGTGAAGTTAAGTAAACGAGAAACACGAACAAATTTATTAAGCTCGAATTACAAATGAGCCGAACACAAACAACTCTTTGTTCGTTCGTGTTCGGCTCGTTTTAAATTCGAAATAAAAAAAATAATCATATAATTATTTATATAATAATTTATTATATATATTATTTATATATTAATATATTATATATATTTATATTTAAATTTAAATCATAATTGACTTGTGTGGTAATGTGGTTATGCGTCTTGTTTTCAATTCATTTAGTCAGGGTTCGAATTCAGTGACTATGCGTATGTTTTTTCGATTAATTTTAACGAGCCAATTTCGAGCCGAACACGAACAAGAATATTTAATTCGAGCCGAACATAAACGCACCTTTCACGAGCCATTTTGAACACGAGCCGATTTAGAGCTCGAGCCAGTATTGAACGAGCCGACCCTGAGCGAGCTCAGGTTCGACTCGTTTACAGCCTTACACGCAACACAATTTTTATGAATTTACATAAATAAAATCTAAATTTTTTATATTTAAATTATAATATTTAAAATTTTCATATCATATCAAAAATATTAAGAACAATTTAGAGAAATAATAAATAAGTAAATTCTCCAGGAATTAATGAATAAGAATTAATAAAAAAAATACTAAGAGCAATTTGTAAAAATAAATAAATCAAAATTAAAGTTTCAACATGAATTATATCAAGGAATTATTTCTTAAAAATTTTATTTTTATTAATATTATATTTATTTTTTATTAAAAATAAATATATGAACTCAAAAATACATCATAACAAAGATTTTAATCAAAATAAATATTAGCGAATAACTCGTGCTTGGAAAGCTCATTGTTAGCGAATAACTCATGTTTAGCTCAGTAAGTAATTCATGTTCTAATCGTTTGTTGAAGAAGCGGGCTCAACACGAACAAATTTTTATGCTTGAATTATAAACGAGCCGAACTTGATCAACCCTTTATTCGATCGTATTCAGAACGTTTGAGCTTGAAATAAAAAGATTATATATATTTGAGTGGTTAATTGCATTTTATTATTTAGCTTGTCAAAGCCAACCAAACAAAAACCAATTTGATCTGAACAATCAATATCGAACCGAACATGAACAAACTTCTTACGAGAGCCTAATTCAAACACGAGCTAATCCGAACGAGCCAAACTAATTCAACAGAGTCTTAGCTCGCTCAAGCTCAACTTATTTACACCAAGTCCCCATATTCAATCATGCTCTCTATCTTAAAATATAATATCACATATAACAACTTATATAAAAGACATGATAATGATGTAACTTACATCATTCTCTCTAGCAACGTGTATAACTGAAATAGTACTACAGGAATATCAATAATACTGGGAAACCTAATCATGTAAAGCACTTTTAATATAGTTCGGACATATGACATATTCAACAATATACAATGAAAATTTTTAATATATCACGTAACATACTGAATTATAGTTCGGACGCAAAATGTTGAATAGTAGCATAAATGACAGCCTCCTCGCTCCCTTTATTGTTGTTCCACTATTAAACTAATCGTCTTTCAATTGTTATAACGAGTTGTTGCTCCCACAAATTTTCATCCCAAATGAGATTCAATCGTGACTTTTACGTATCTCTTTTTGTCATTTACATTTGAACAGTTTCATTGATGTTCTTTCCAGCAAGATCAAATCATGACTTCTTAGTCTCTTCTTCAATGTTTGGAGAGATTCAGAGGCAACACGTAACGATTTCTTATCATTGTTAATGGTTATGTTAAAGGACGTTTAAGAAGTTAATAAAGTGCTATGTTATGTAACTTGTCGGGTTGAGATGTTAAATGTATTTTTTTTTTGTTAGAAGGAGACTATTGCTCCCTACGCGTTCCATAAAAGAAAAAGTACAACCCGGGAAAGAGTTCCTATCTAAACACAACCCGTACAACTCACGCAAAAAAAGAGGAATCTAAGGACCTCTTTCTAGAAAAAATAAAAATACAAACCACACACACACACACGACACAACCAAGACAGAGAAAACTAAACTAAGCACAATCAGAATATAAAATACTAATTAAATCATAAGGAATATAAGGAGAAATGAGAGGAGAGTTCGGTACGTAAACCAAATTTGGCAATCCAGGTGAGCGACTTTATTTCCATCCCGATTAACATGCATCCGACGAATAGTGAAGTGAGCGACTGACAAAAAATGCGCTTCATAAGTACATTAAGCGTCCGATGATGAGGAATGCGCAAAGTACAATACTTCCATAACGACAAAGAGTCGGTTTCGATTATAATATATTTCCAACCTCGATTAAGAGCGAGTATACAAACCAAAAACCACGGCCTCGGCTTCGGCAGCTAACGGAGAAGAAGAATGAGAGTTCGAAGCAAACCAATAAATGGGAAGCCTCAAAGCATCACGAAAAATGCCCCCAACACTAGCACGTGTAGGCATCCAGCAACCATCACAATTGAGTTTGATAAAGGGGATAGAAGGCTTAGTCCATTTCACAGAATTATTAACAGTGAAATTGCAGGTAGGAGTAGGAATAATAAAGGATCTCAATAAACCAGAAAGCTTACGGCAAGCTAATTTAGAGCACTGAATCCAATTCAGACACTTAAACAAATAACACATAATAAGACTAAAAGTATAATGAACAGAAGCAGTTTTATCATTGTGTTTACTATCATTTCGGTGATCCGAAGGAACCGGATAACTACGACAGTACATTGAAGAAAAACGAACTTACCTAAATTGTGCCAATACTCGAAAAATACCATCGATAGAATGGAAACCATTAGCGAGGAAAAGGAATCTGCAGCTTGTTAAAAACACGCTTCCAAATAAAAGAAGTAAAAGAACACTTAATGAAAATATGCTCCATGGTTTCTTCATGAAGATGACGAGAGATAGCGACGAGAAGTGAGACGTAAACCTTTAAGCTTCATAATATCATCGGTAGGAATGATTTTATGAAAAACCCTCCAGATAAAAAAAGAGATCGAAGGCTTAATCCATTTATTCCAATTCCAGCTAAGATCCATCCCAGGAGGCTGATGAAGAGTATCGGCAAAAGTTTTAGAAATAGAATCACCCAACTTACCTTTAGGGATAGGAACATCTTTCTTATCATCGGTTAGAGGAATAGTAGCAATGTAATTAGCATCAATGCTATTAAGAGAAGAGGAAAGAGTATCCATACACCAAACATTATCTTGCCAAAAGTCCTGCTTTGACATCAATATCAAAAGGGCCCCCATACCAATTAGCAAGAGGACCAAAACCAGTCCAGTCATCAAACCAAAAGGAGCAATCACCCTTACCAACATCCCAACTGAGTAAAGCATCAGTCTGGTTAGCAACACTAAGCATGACTTTCCAAATAAAAGAAGCCTTATTATAAACATCCTTTAAAGGACGGATTTGGGAACAATATTTATCCTTGAGATAAGCAGCCCAAAGAGAATTGTCTTTACGAAAACGGTACCAAAGCTTCATATAATTAATCTTAATAGAGTCACTAAGACTTCTAAAACCAAGACCACATTTATCAGTAGGCTTACACAGCTTATTCCAGCTTTTCCAATGATAAGAGGAATGCCCTTTACCATCCCAAAGAAACTTATTAAAAAGTCTTTCCAATTTCTGAATAATGCCAGAAGGTATATTCATAACTTGAAGAGAGTAAAGGGGAAGAGAAGTGAGAATGCTCTTAAGGAGAGTAACTCTACCACCAAAAGAAAGAAAAGAATTTTCCCAAGTAAAAATCTTGGTCCTAATTTTCTCAAATAAAGTGTTAAAAAGAGCAGAGTTATTTCTACCCTTGGTAAGTTGAAAACCCAAATAAGAAAGAGGAAGAGAAGCATGCTTGCAACCAGTATAACTACTAAGCCAATACTTCTTGGCAACATTAATCTTTTTATCACAATAAAAGGAGCATTTAGAAACATTGAAATAAAGACTCGGATATATTCGAAAAACGATAAGCTCACTCCAAACTTTCTTTACTGAACGTTTATTAGCATCGATGAAAATAATCAAGTCATCAGCAAAGCATAAATGAGAGATGCTAAGATGACCTTTATGTTTATAATTTAAGGAAGGTAACTTGTGATATAAACAATCAATCTTCTCGAAAGGTAATTTAAAAGCAAGTATGAATAAATAGGGAGAGATAGGATCCCCTTGCTTGATACCCCTATAAGCTTGAAAGAAACCATAACTGTTGTCGTTAATAAGAATAGAATAATAGTTATTCTTAAGAATTCTGGAGATAAGAGAACAAAAATTATCATTAAAGCCAATGGCATGAAGCACATCAATAATGAAATCCCAACAAATCGTATCAAAAGCCTTCTTAATATCCATCTTAAAGAAAACATTACCATCTCTATGCTTGAGAATCAATATCCAAGATTAATTCTTGAACGAGTAAAGCATGATCACGAGATATTCCTATCTTTCAAGAAAGCAGTTTGATTAATGCTAATAATAGAATCGAAGAGGTTGCATTCTTTTCACGAGAATTTTAGAAATGAGCTTAGAAATCACAGTGTTAAGATTTATAGGTCTAAAATCACTCCAACGAACATGATTCTTGATTTTAGGAATCAAAACAATATTAGAACTTTTAAAATACTTAGGTAAATCCTTACCAGTGAAGAAATCTTGAATAACCTTAGTAACATATACGTAAATTACTCTATTTTTTAGTCTTATCATGTTATCAAATTGCTTATGATTGATGCATATTTTGGTAATATATATATATATATATATATATATATATATATATATATATATATATATATATATATATATATATATATATATATATATATATAGGCACACACACATCACTTTTGTGTATATCACATATTTTTTTGTTAATATCATATAAATACCTTAAATTTAATCAATTTAAAGTATTTTTCAAGAGATATCTTTCCAAGAACAAAAGGTATCCAATGACTTCCATTCAATTATTATACATCAAAGGAAGTTTTACATACATACCGCCCAATTTGCATGTATTTACATAAAACTTTTAACTTTTGCGTACACGCCCCTCTACCTATTATGCATAAAACTTCAATTTTTACATACACGCCCTCGTTGCCTATGCCTGAAAATGTGTATTTCAAATTTAAAAAGTTAAAATAGAGGTATATTTGATGTGATGTGAAACATTCGGTAGTATAAATATAAAAAATAAAGTTTTTTTTTTTTTTTTGTTATTGTAATTTTAGATGTTAGATATGTAAATTCATGGGAATTGGATGGCATATATGTAAATGCCCCTACATCAAATTACATGTGGGCCTCACCTCATGTCCTCTTCTTTCTTCTCCACCACATTCCTCTCCCCCACCCTCCTCTTCTTCTCTCCCTCACCCCTCCCCAACCCTTATCAACTTCTCCTCTTCTTCTCTACCATCTTCCTTCACATACCTAGAGAGAGAAAGAGAGGGATAGAGAGAGAGAGCTGAATTATGATTTGAGCAAATAGACATCCTTCTTTCCTCCTCTCCACACTTCTGCACTTTCTCTCTCTAACTTCCTTATAATTCTCTCATGGTTTCCATCATATATGGAAGAAGATGCGCCGCTTTCTCGCAGAATTTCACACTATGCTCTCATGGTAATCTACTCAATCACTCTTTTCTCTTTTAATCGAGATCATATTACGTGTCATCATCTGTACGTGTGGATTCAAGATGTCCATCCCAAGAACCATTGAAATATAGTCGAATACACTCATCTGCACGTACAAATCATCCGCACGTAATATCTTTCTCTCTTCATCCGTTTCAACATTCAAATCAAAGAAAAAAATTTATGGGTGTGTGTGATATGTTGATTAAATTGTACTAGTAGCATGAATTTTAAAATTTCTAAATTTATTTTGAGATTAATACTTTGTATACTTTGAATATAAAAATCAAAGTTTACTGCCCATTTGGGGCAGCTTATTTGGTGCAGCATTTGGGTTAACTATCTTTTGACATCATTTTTCATAATCTACGTTTTCAAAACGCTGAAATCAGTGTTTTCACACCGTCAGGGGACAGGTGTGATAGCTGCTTCCTAACTGCAGTCTCACTTCGTTTAAAAAAATTATTATTGCCACCGCAACTTTTTAAAAGTACAATTTATTTTTAAGCAATTTATCAATAACTTATTAATAAGTTGCAGCAGACTCTGAATAAGTAAATGCCTAAAATTTGGGTGCTATTATAAATTTGAATAGCAAAGCATTAATTAGATATAAATAAACTATTATTTCAATAATTACACAATCAACCTTCCCGCAGGTTCAACAAAAAGCTCCCCCACCGTACTGAAATCATCGCCGACGACATCTCACCGGCGTCGGAATGCTACGCCTGCACCCAACCGGCCGTGCCGAGCTTCCACTCCACCACCTGCGATCGGGCCCATTCCCCCAACTGGGCCGCCTGCGCGGGCTCCTCCCTGATCCCGATCCAGTCCAACACCAACGTCCTGCTGCCGGTGCAACGGGCCGGCCGTAAGGCACAATGGGTTCTCGACCCGCGCAGCCCGCGGGTCCAGCGCTGGAACCGCGGTTTGGTGTTGGCTCGGGCCGTCGCTCTGGCCCTCGACCCGCTGTTCTTCTACTCGCTCTCTGTCGGCGGCAACGGCGGCGGCGGCGGGCCGCCCTGTGTTTATATGGATGGGGGGTTAGTGGCGGCGGCGGCGGTGTTGAGGACGGCTGCTGACGTGGCGCATGTGGGCCATATGTGGCTGCAGATTCGGATGGCTTACGTGTCAAGAGAATCGCTTGTGATTGGCTGCGGGAAGCTGGTGTGGGATGCGAGAATGGTGGCGGAGCATTATTTGAGATCTCTTAAGGGGTTCTGGTTTGATCTATTCGTCATACTTCCTGTTCCTCAGGTAGGGCTGTCATAAAAGGTCGTTGTTAGAGTTCTTGTTCGATTCATTCGATAACTAAACGAGACGAACAAGAACAATTTTTTTTTTTTTCGTTCGTTAAGTTAAACGAATCAAACACGAACAGTGATGTGTTCATTCATGTTCGATTCATTATTGTTCGAATTATAAAATAATTTAAAATAATTATATATATATAATTTATAATATTTTAAAAAATTAAATTTTATAAATTATAATATATAACAAATTTATAATAGTAATATATTAATATTCTATATTAGTAATATACTAGTATAGATATTATATATTTATATAATATAAGTTATATATATATTATTTATATATATTAATATTAGGGCTGTCAAACTGGCTCGTCGTTCGCGAATAGCTCATGTTCAGCTCGTGTTCGACTCGTTCATTAAGAAACAAATACGAACTTTGACTTCCATAATTTCGAACACGAGCTTGTTTCAGACAAACTAAATTTCAAACGAACCGAACACGAACACAAGCGAACAAAAGCTTTGTTCGTTCGTGTTCGGTTCGTGCTCCTTTTACATGCATACCACTCAATTTTCATGTATTTGCATATCTAACCTCTAACCTTTTTCATATTTACATGCACCTAAAATTTCATATTTACTTTAAAAAAATGATAATAGTTATATTTTTATCGGATTATGAAAATTTAGGTGTTAGATACGTAAATATAGGGAGATTTACATACATGGTACGCAATTCTTATGTATTTACATATCTCACACCTAAATTTTTATATTTACATGCGTGGCATTTTTGTTTTAAACATATGCATTAAAAATTTGGTTTTCATTTTCAAAAAAGTGATAGTAAAGATTTGAATGTTAAATATGTAAATATGAAAAATTAGGTGTCAGATATGTAAATAAATAAGATTTGTGTGCTATGTATGTAAATGTCCCTAAATATTAACGATTAAACCTTAAAAAATTGTCCTCTTATAATATAAGATTTATATATATATATATATATGTCCTCTTTTAAAAAAATTGTATATTTTATTTTTCAAAAGTTAAAATAAAAATATTTTTTATTTGTTGATATGAAAGACTTTGGCAATATAAATATAAAAATTATAATTTACATATGTAAATACAATAGAATTATTAAATATTAATTATTCAAATACGTAGCACATTGATTGAAAATGAAGTGCAGAATCCCAAATTGCTGGATTCGAGCACTCATCTATAAACATACGAACCTAGTTTGAAGATCGTTAATAACTCAGAAATTGATTTGAATTTTGTCTTGTATCGAAATAAACAAGTTGGGTTGAGCTGAAACTTTGGATCGAATTTGTTTCGAGGTAATTTCGAGTCATACATGGACTGGCTCAAACTGACACAGAGATCAGCTCATAGTGTTTTTTTATTTATATAAGTTATGCATATAATCCTAAATAAAATCAAATATAACAAGTCACGAACCAATTTCGAGTTGCAACATATTCAAATAGCTCAATTTGAGCCACTCCGTTTTGATTTCGAGCTGGAACAGATCCAAATAACTCAATTGGAGCCAGCTCATTTCGATTTCAAGCCGGATCGAGCTCAATTCAATTTCGAGCCAAATTGGCTCGAAATCTAATATAATGAGCTATGAGCCGTTTTATTTCAAGCCGCACTCAATCCATTCAGGCCAATCTCAAGCTGAGACCACTCGAGTCTTTCATTGCTGTTTGAGAAGTTTATATAAACTTTAATTTGATTTACAAATTCAGGTGGCATTTTGGATGGTGGTTCCAAGGTTGATAAGAGAGGAAGAGATGAAGCTGATAATGACAATGCTAATACTGATATTCTTGTTCCAGTTTCTGCCTAAAGTTTATCACATCATATGCATGATGAGAAGGATGCAGAAGGTCACTGGTCTCATTTTTGGTTCAATTTGGTGGGGCTTTGGACTCAATCTCATTGCTTATTTCATTGCTTCACATGTAAGCATGCCCTCCTATAACTCCCTCTTACATAGCATATATATATATATATATATATATATATATATATATATATATAGTTCAAAAGAACAGTTGAAAGCTATTATACGAACCTCCAACCACCCTCATGTGCCTAATTATTCAAGGACCGCCCTCACTACCGGCAAACTAGTCATAGGGGGATTCGAACTTGTGACCTGAGGAAACTTACGACCTTCTGAAAGGCTGCTATACAAACAGGTCATGGCTGGCGTCGCACACACACGCACGTGCGCGCGCGCACACACACATATAGATATTAAAGTCATAATCACATCAACACTTATGCATGAAAGGTGAATTTCACTTTTAAGAGGTAATAGTGGTATTTTTAATCTGTTGCCAAAGATTTAAGTGAAATTTACATGCCCAGCAAACAATTGTTATGTAATTACATATCTCACACCCACACTTCCATATTTACAAATATATCACTTTGGCATTCTAAACCTATGCATGAAAATATGCATTTCACTTTCAAAACATGATAGTGGTGCTATTTTTTATATGATACTAAACATTTTAGTGCTTTGAGTGTAAATATGGAAGTCAAGGACTGAGATATGCAGATAAATTAGAATTGTGTGTTATGCATGTAAATGCCCCAAGATTTTAACTGTTAACACAAAGGAAAACATTTTCACACATAAAGGCAAAGATGAGCTTTTGCATAATTTAGGGTCCGTTTGGGGCAGCTTATTTGGTGCGGTGGCGTTTTGAAAACGCACTTGGCGTGTTTCGATAAACTGAGTTTTGGCAGTTTATGCGTTTTCAAAACGCAAAAAAACAGCTTTTTCACACTGCACGGTGGTAGCTTTCTGCTGTGGTCTGACTTTTCCAAAAAAATAAAATTTTGTAATAGCCACCGCACCTAACTTATCAACAGATTATTTTTAATCAGCTTATCAGCAGATTATTCAATAAGCTGTAACTGTCCCAAACAGACCCTTACACAATTGTAACAATTTATACAAAAAACTTCAGCAGTAATTCCAATATTGATTTATATCCATAACCAATCAAAACTATATTCAGGTAGCTGGAGCGTGTTGGTATGTACTTACAATTCAAAGAATTGCATCATGTCTGAAGCAGCAATGTGAGAAAAACAGATCCTGCAATCTCTTAACCTTCGCCTGCTCGAACGAAGTCTGCTTCAATCCCCCCTTCGCGTCGGCTCTGAACAGTCTTTCGTGCCAGACCTACAACATGAGTAGAACAGTTAGAGAAGTTCAAAATGATCCTATATGTTTGAATGTTAACGGTCCATTTCCTTATGGAATCTACAACACAGCTCTTCCTGTTGTTTCCAGCAATTCACTGGCTGTTAAAATCCTTTACCCTATATTCTGGGGCCTCATGGCTCTCAGGTATGTGTTTAAATGTGAAAAGCAAAGGAATCAAGTTGTGATTAACACTGTATTTTATGTTTTTTAAGTGTTGATTTGGAGCTTATTTGGGATCACATTTATTTTTTATTTTTATTCTTAATTTTATTTTAAAAATATGATTTTTAGTGTATTTTTTAGATGTTTTTATTTATTTATTTGTCTTTCAGAAACAAATTAGTTTGTATTTAAAACAATTCAGATCATTTAAAAATTATTTTCAGTATTTTTTAAAATAACTAAACATGTTATAACATGCCAAACATATTTTATTTCAAGTAGAACATGTTACAGTGTATGTGGAACCAAAGCATTCCGAGCAGTCTTAAGCCTGGTGCTTAGGCGCCAATCATGGGTGCTCAAGTGCCCCATAAGGGTGCGGCTGCAGGGGTTTGGGTGCATATGCGCCCGCTAAAGACCGACGACCTTTTGTGGTCGCCAATATCGAAAGCATGGCGCATAGACTCCAAGTTTGGGCGCCAAAGAGCCCGGTGCAGTTAATACGCAAAAAATTAGTTTTCTAAGCCAATTTTTCTAGCATGTTTCTTAAAGATTGTTGTTTCTTTCTTTTAAATTCTTCGATAAACAACTCGGTGAAGGTGAGGAGTGTCGAAGAAGTAGATTTTGGTGATTCGACGTGATTTCTGCGTCTGATTGGAGAGGAAAGATTGTTGGTGCAAGTCCTGTAAGTTTCTTCGTGTTAGTGTGGAGAAAAAACTTGTCTCCTTTTTAAAACTTTCCAAATTACATAGTGAAAATTGTGGTATGGATCCATTATTTCTATCCCGTTTTCGGGTTTTTCCACTTAAAATTCATGTATGTTTTTCTAGTTGCTCTGATTATACTTTCTTAAATTTTTTGTTCAAGTTTTCTTGAATCATGTAATCCTATTCCGAAGTGAAATTAGAAGGAGATTCTTTCAAAGTAGTTTCCTTAACAAACTGGTGTCAGAGAGGGGTTCGATACGAGTGAGAGCAATAGCTGAAGAAGCAAGGTTCTAAGTGGAGAAGTTTAATGGGATGAACTTCACTTTTTGAAAGATGCAGGTGGAGGATTTGTTGTATCAGAAAAAATTGTACTAGCCACTACAAGGAATCACAAAGAAGCCTGAATCTATGCCTATGAAGGAATGAGAAGTGTTGGATCAAACGACACTGGGTTTTATCAGTTTGACACTTCCACATCTGTTGCGTTCAACAATGTAAATGAGATAACTATAATGGATCCCATGGTGGCAGTGGCCAAGATGTACGAAAAACCTTCTACTTCCAATAAAGTTTTTTTGATGAAGAAGTTATTCAATATGAAGATGGCAGAAAACAGTTCAGTGGCAGAACATCTCAATAACTGTGACAAGCCAGTTGTATTCTGTAGGGATCAAATTTGATGATGAGGTTAGAGCATTGGTGATACTATCTTCATTACCGAATAGTTGGGATGGCTTGGTACGACGGTGAGTAATTCTTCAAGGTCTTCGAAGTTGAACTTCAATGATATCGTGGGTTGATGTTGAATGAATAAGTTCACAGAAAAGTAGCAAATGGAGAATCTTCAAGTTCTATGTTGAATGTTGATAATAAGGAAATTAATCTAGGCAGGAATATAAACAGAGGCAGATCCAAGTCCAAGAAAAGAAAGCCCAAGTCAAGCAGAGGAGAAAGTTAGAACTGCTGTAAGAAGGGCATTACAAGCAGGACTGCAAAGCTCTAAGGAAAGCTGGTGGTGGAGGGCAGGAGAGTAGTTTCTCTACTAATGTTTCCACTAGTGAAATCCAAAGTAACTCCCTGATGTTATCCCTAGTCAGTACTGAATAATGGATAGTGGATTCAGGTGTCTCTTTTCATGCTTGCCCCAATAAAGAGTTATTACAAATGTACACTCAGAGTGAACAAGGGAATGATTATTTCGAAGATAAAAATGTCTGCAGTATAATATGAAAGAGTGATGTTGATATCAAGTTGCCAAATGGAACAATCTTGAAGTTTATTGAAGTAAGACATGTTCCAAGTTTGAAGACAAATCTTATCTTTGTGAGTCAGTTGGCAAGATCAGGACTCGTGACTACTTTTACAGGTGATTTGTGGAAAGTGCTCAGGAGACATTAATGATAGTTCGGGGCAACATTGAAGGCGCCCTTTATTTGATCAATGAAATAATAGTTTCATTGATGTGGCTAGAAGCAGGGTAGAAGCAGGTCAGTGGCACTGTAGGCTTGGCCTATGAGCGAGAAAGGTATGAAGTCTCTCTTTTCAAAGAATAAGTTTTAGAGTTTTAAATCAGTTGATATGGATTTCTATGAAGATTGTATTTATGACAAACATAAAATAATTTCTTACTCCAAGTGCGATTTAGTGGTGAAATCAAAGAAATTGGAGTTAGTGCATACTGATGTATGGGGCTTACTACAATTTAGTCCATTGGAGGTTCTCGCTATGTTGTCACATTTATTGATAATCACACAAGAAAGATATAAGTTTATTTCTTAAAGCAGAAATCTAATCTATTTAAAGTCTTTAAGAAATGGAAGACTATAGTAGAAAATGAAACAGGCTTGAAGTTGAAATGTCTCAGATTAGATAATGGGTTTGAGTACCGTAATTAGAAGTTCAGGAATTTCTTTGCTACATAATGGGTTTGGCATGAGTTCACTGTCCCAAGGATACCACAGCAGAATAATGTAGTTGAGTGCATGAACAGAACAATCACAGAGCATGCTAGAAGCATGACCCTGCATGCAGGCTTACCAAAACAGTTTTGAGCTGAAGCAGTAAATACTTCAATTTATCTGATCAAACACAGTCTATCAATAGCTTTGGAGGAAGACACACCTGAAGAAGCCTTAAGTGACAAAAAGATATCCATCTCACTTAGGAGTATTTGGTTATTCTGCAAGCTTGACTCAAATCTGTCAGGTGCACTTTCATTGGATGTCACTAAGATAAGTTTGAGCACAAGTTTTAGGATTATCAGAATAAAAAATTCATCTGAAATAGGGACATCAGTTTCAATGAAATGGAGATGTACAAGGGCAGGGTCAAAACTCAGGATATTTCGTCAGCTACTTCTGAAGAAATCAGATATGTCGAGATAGATGATATTGAAGATCATGAAGATGTAGAAAGAACAAGTGCCCAACCAGAAGGAACATTGGAAGTTCCTCAGTTGTCTGCTATAGAAGTCAGTAGATCCAGCAAAGTGAAACAACTCATACAAAGTTATTCTCCTTCTTTACAATATTCGTTGCTAACTGATAGTGGTGAACCGGAGTGCTTTGAGAAGGCCACTAAAGTTGAAAATTCAAAGGAGTGAGAGCTCGCCACAGATGAAGAAATGCAATCTTTGGAGTCAAATCAGACTTGGGATTTGACGATACTACCAAATGTCAAAAGAGCACTACACAGTAAGTGGGTCTACAGATTGAAAGAGAAATCATATGGTAACAAACGCTACAAGGCAAGACTTCTTGTGAAGGGTTTTCAGCACAATGAAGGAGTGGATTACATAAAGATCTTCTCCCTAATGGTGAAGATGACGACTGTCAGGGTTGTGCTGAGTCTGTTAGCAGAGGAAGAACTACATCTTGAGCAAATGGATGTAAAACCATCTTTCTTACATGGAGATCTAGATGATGAACTATACATAGTGTAACCACAAGGTTACGAGGTTCCAGGCAAAGAAGATTTGTTCTGCAAATTAAAAAAGAAACTCGTTGGCTTGAAGCTGACCTCAAGATAGTGGTACAAAAGGTTTGACAGGTTCGTCAAACAATGGGTAAATGAAGTGCCAAGCGGAACACTTTAGCTTCATCAAACCCTTTGATAACTATTTATTTTGCTTCTTTTATATGTGGATGAAATGTTGATTGCAAGGGTAAATATGAAAAAAATTAGGGACTTGAAGAATCAGTAATCAAGTGAGTTCGAGATAAAGTATTTAGGTCTAATCAAGAAGATCCTCGGGATAAGAATAGTAGAGATAGGAGTGCAGGAACATTGAAGTTGTCTCAGGGAGAGTATATTGAGAAAATCCTACAAAGGTTCAACACGAGTGAGGCAAAACCAGTTAGCATTTCTGTAGGTAGTCACTTCAAACTATCTAAGGAGCTATCATCAAAGTCTGAAGCAAAGAAAGCACAGATAGAGAAAACTTTGTATGCCTTAGCGGTTAGAAGTTTGATGAATGCGATGATTTGTACCATTATTGCAATGTAGTGAAAGTAGACAACACGTAAATGAGCAATCCGGGCAAACATCATTGGGAAACGGTAAAATAGATTCTCGGATATTTGAGAGGAACAGTCAACAGAGCGCTTTGTTATGTAAATGCAGGGATCACTTTACAAGGATTCGTAGATTCCAATCTGACATGAGATTTGAACAGTAGGAGAAGCACAACGGGGTATATTTTTACATTGAGGAACACAACGGTGAGTTGGGTTTCCAGGTTGCAGAACATCGTTTCACTTTCAACTACGGAGGCCGAATATATTGATATCACTGAAGCTGACAAGGAGATGATTTGGCTACAGAACTTCATAACAGAATTGAGCAAGGAGCAGAGGATTGTAAAGCTCTACAGTGACAGTATGTTTGATTCATCTTGTTAAGAGCGTCGTTTTTCATGTCAACATGAAACATATCCAGCTAAGGTATCATTTCATTCGATATCTTCTAGAAGTGGGACAGTTATTTCTAGAAAAGATATATACAACCAAAAATCCTGCGGATATGTTGACGAAGTTGGTGACTGTTGAGAAACTGAAGCTGCGCTTGGCTTCAGTTGGATTTCATGAAGGTTGAGATCAGGGGTGAGTCACACCACGGAACGTGTCTATGAAGGTGATTCAAATGGAGGTACAGGTATAGAGGACTGATGCTTGGTGCTTTGTCTCCAAGTGGGAGATTGTTACGATGTGTGTAGAGCCAAAATGTTCCAAGCGGTTTTAAGGGGCACTCAAGCGACCCATAAGGGCGCAGCTACAAGGGAGCTGGTGCTTAGGTGTCGGTTTTGGGCGCATATGCGCCCGCTAAAGAGTTGACGCTGCTCTTATTCCCTAGAGATCGCGCTTAGGCGCCGATCTATTGGCTCCTAGGCGCCCATTTCTGGGCACTGATACTGAAAGCTTGGCATTTAGGCGCCAAGGTTGGGTGCCTAAGCGCCCGGTGCGGTTAATACATGAAAAATTGGTTTTTAAGACATTTTTTAGCATATTTCTTAAGGCTTACTATTTCTTTATTTTGAATTCTTCGACGGACATCCCGATAAAGGTGAGGAGTGTCGAAGAGGTGGATTTTGGTGTTCAACGTGAATTTTGCGTCGGATTGGAGAGGAAAGTTTATTGGTACAATTCCTGTAAATATTTTCGTGTGAGTGTGGAGAAAAAATTGTCTCCTTTATAAAACTTACTGAATTACATAATGAAATTTGTGGTGGTGCGGCTCCGTGATTTTTTCCCGTTTTCAGATTTTTTTAACGCAACCTTTGTGTTTTTCTGGTTGTTTTTATTGTGCTTTCTTAAATTTTTTATTCCGGTTTTCTTGTATCTTGTTATCTTATTCTGCAGTGAAATTAGAATGCGACTTTTTCGAAGTGGTTCCCTTAACAGAACATAAACAAAATAAAATAAAAATTAAAAAATTAAAAACAAAACTTAAAAATGATTCCAAACAACCCCTTAATTAACTGTAAAATAACAAACATGTTTTATTTCAAGTAAAAACATAAAAATAATAAAATATAAATAAAAAATAAAGAATTAAACTTAAAAGTTATCCCAAATGGCCTCTTAGTTGGTAAATGAAAAAAATTTTTAGAAAATGATGATTTTGTTTTCACTTGTTTCATATGTGAAAATCAAGTAATTATTTTTGAGAGAATTTTGAGACTGTTTATAGAGTTTGAAATCATCGTTAATGTCTGAAAATCCGATCAAATGATAAATTTAAAAAATTTCATTGTTTTGCAAAATATGACTTCAAACTCCATGCAAAGAAATAAACCATTAAGATATATGTTGGAGGAGAGATTGCCCAAATAGGAAGTCAATAAGAGTTGAAATTTTAATATACTAATAGTGAACCTTATTCATTGTTTTTAAAATTTCAATATGCTAATGGTGAGCCTTATTCATTGTTTTAAAGTTTTGCACTAATGATTGTCCAACCACTAGTCTATGGAGTTTAATATTTTCTAATATCCTAAAAAGTGTTAGCAAAGACAATAATTGAGTGAAAATCAAATACTCGTCATGGTTTGTGACCCCCTTAATCTTGATAGCTATTCATATGATCAAGTTTAATAGTGGACGACTACTATCAATAATTTAGGGATTTAAATGTATAAGTAACTCTTAGGGGCCTTGTTTTGACATAAGTATTTGAAAACGATTGGATCTTACATCTAAAAGTTCATTACATTAAAGCGAGTTTTAGTGATATTTATTTTGCTTGGACATAATGCTTGTTTGAACTTTCATTTTTAGTCATCCATCTATTTTGTCATTACAAATCAAAAAATGCTCAAACCAAACTTCATTTTAACTTCATATTTTTAATTTAAGCAAAAAAACAAAGATAAAGGTGGCTTTAATGCCCTTACAAGTGAAACTAACTTCAAACTTACATGACGTTGAGTTTAACACTTAGGAACTCACTTTATCCATCTAATGAGTGACACTTAAAGATGCTGAAAGTTTTCATTTTGGGGACAAAGCACTCTCATATGAGCAGAAAATTAGAGGCATACATAGCACACAATTCTTATGTATTTAAATATCTCACACCTGAACTTTCATATTCACACACACAGCACTCAAATCTTTAATACCACATTAAAAAAACACTAATACCAATTTTTAAAAGTGAAATACACTTTTTCATGCATAGGTTTAAGGCATCTAAGTGTTAAGTATATAAATATGAAAGTATAGGTGTTAGATATGTAAATATATAATAATACAGGTGTGAGATATGTCAGTACATAAGAATTGTGTGCTATGTAAATTTCCCAAAAAAAAAAGGAAGTTTTTAATACACTAGTAGTGAAAGGTACCTCTTTATTCAAGTTTTTGGGTTGATGGCATCGACAAACTCCAATCCCCCTTATTTGACACTTCTAACAAAACTCG
Source organism: Papilionanthe hookeriana x Papilionanthe teres (assembly GCA_022702705.1). Classification (NCBI taxonomy): domain Eukaryota; kingdom Viridiplantae; phylum Streptophyta; class Magnoliopsida; order Asparagales; family Orchidaceae; genus Papilionanthe; species Papilionanthe hookeriana x Papilionanthe teres. The sequence goes on along the minus strand of CM040439.1, from coordinate 30,090,063 downwards.
TTATCTTGCAGTACATTCGGCAACAATCTGGAGCCAACAAGTCACTGGCTGGAAGTCATATTCAGCATTAGTATAGTCCTGAGCGGTTTGATGCTCTTCACCCTGTTGATTGGAAACATTCAGGTATTAGTGTGGGAATGAAATCTCTATAAAGAAAGAATACCAAAAAAAAAATTTACATACCTAGCGCACAATTCTGACTCCTAAAGTTTCACATTTACATACACAGCACTTTTTAGCTTTGAACTTATGCATAAAAATTTGGTATTTTTGATGTGATGTTAAAGATTTGAGTGCTATGTGTGTAAATATAAAAGTTTGTGTGACATAGGTAAATACATAGGAATTGTGTGCTCTGCATGTAAATGCCCAAACAAACCAATATATTCAAGCGAGTATATGTGTAGGTATTTTTGCATTCGGTTATGGCAAGAAAGAGAAAGATGCAGCTGAGGTGCAGAGATTTGGAGTGGTGGATGAGGAGAAGACAGCTTCCGTCGCAGCTGAGACAGAGAGTTAGACAGTATGAATGGCAGAGATGGGCATCAACAAGAGGGGAGGATGAGAGGGAGATGATTCAAGACTTGCCAGAAGGGCTGAGGAGAGACATCAAGCGTTGGCTATGCCTTGATCTCATTAAACAGGTGCATTGCATTCTTTCTTCAGGTTTATAATTCTCTATTATTTCGATCATAATTTTATATAAATTATTTTATTAGCTGCAGCTTTTATTATATTCTATAAAAACCTGTTTTTTATTTATAAAAATTTGTATCAGAAAATTCTGATGCATATACACATTAAATGGTTCATTAAAAATGAACTGTCAGCACTAAATACAGCCTTAAATGCGTGATAAGAAAATAGCAAGACCTTGGGTAAAATACAAAATAAAATTCTTACAGAAGGCTTATTTGAACTTAAGGAAAACAGAATACACGTGCTAAGAAAATGAGAAAGGTGTTAAAATGATCTCCTGACTCTTCGTCTTGAGTCATTTTAGTTCCTGAGAATATAAAAGTGTTAAACTAGACCCTAGATTCTTTTAAGGAAGGCTAAAATAGTCCTCCTTTAAAACTAAACAAAATAAGAGCTTTAAGCACAGATAAAAATGTTAAGAAGACGGGATGCCAATTTTTGCGGCTGAAAGATCTAACAACATCAACCTAAATATTTACACCAAAAAAAGACTTAGAAAAGTTTAAGATACCACAGCCATATCAGTTAGGAGACTACAATAAATCATTACTCATCAATATCTTGAATGGAGAAAGGCTGCAGATTTGGAAGAGCTATTAGGATTACTTTGAACAATATATATCATCACAAACAAACGAAAACGTATTTTAACGTTTGTGTAAGCTACATCCATGAAAGAATTGACAGTTTAATCCATTGTGAGGCAAAAAAAAAAAGTGGACAAATCAACCAAGAGAAAAGTGTCTATAAAAGTGTCAACTTAATCCCTAAACATTTTTAATATGAGCTGAAATAGTTCATAAGGAGGATTATTACAAACCCAACATATTAAGAGTCTAGAGACTAATTAGACACTTTTATAGATTTTGACTAAAATGATCACATGTAAACAATCAGAGGACGGACTATTTTGACACTCTTCTCGATCAATGAGACACAAGATGATTGTCAAAACAAGGAAAAATAGATGGAGTAGGAGGTGGGCTTCAAGGTGACTTCCCATAACACTACAAAACCTTTCATGCCCGAAGTCTCTCTCATTCACTCATTTCTTAGCACCGACACAAAAAGACACACAACATAAGCATAAGAGAAGGGAGAAGAAGAGAGGATGGACTATCACAAGCTTTCAATCTTGTTTCTTTCTCAGATTTTCCCTTTGTTTCACGTTAGTACATGCAGCCTTATATAGGGAATCAAGCATGGGGGTTACAACAGAAACTCTTAGAACATTTTAAGTAATTCCTCTTATATGTAATACAAACAAAAGTGCGAAAAATCCAAGTTAATTTAAAAAGCTCAAAAATTATTTGAAATCCTATTTTTAACATAATAACCTTCATTTGGCTTTAAGCATGCGTTATTAATAACAGCTCCCTCAAACTGAAGCACTATAATTCCTCACAGGATTTTAAACTAACAAAAAACTCTATCAGTAATGCCTTTAAAGATATATCTGCAACTTACTAATCATATTCAATTTGTTCGTCAGGTTCCGATATTTCATAATCTCGATGACCTTATCCTCGACAACATATGCGACAGAGTCCAACCACTGGTTTTCTCTAAAAATGAAAAGGTAAAATAAAAGGCTTTTGTTCGATAATTGTGCTGATTCATTGCTTTTGTTGTGTTGTACAAAATAAAATCATTATATTCTTACATAATTTTTTTCCATAAATTAGTATAAATATTCACAATATCATAGAAAAAAAAACCTTAATTTTTATCTAAGCCCTCTTTAAAACCAACCTTAAACCAGGTGATTAGAGAAGGAGACCCTGTACAGCGCATGGTATTCATAGTTAAAGGGACCTTGCAGAGCAGCCAGCGACTCAGTAGAGGAATGGTAGCCACTTGCACTCTAGGCCCCGGTGGCTTATTCGGTGATGAACTCCTCTCATGGTGTCTTCGTCGTCCATTTGTTGAACGCCGGCCTGCTTCTTCGGCAACCATTACTTGCGTTGAGCCTACAGAAGCTTTTAGTCTCGACGCGCCTCATCTCAGATACATAACCGAGCACTTCAGGTATAAATTTGTGAATGAGAAGCTTAAGAGAGCAGCAAGGTTTTACTCTGCAAATTGGCGAACTTGGGCGGCTGTAAACATACAGCTTGCATGGCGTCGACACAGAGCAAGGAGAGGGGGCATCAGTGCTGCAGTTAGGACATCAGAAAATGACGGTGATGAGCGCAGGCTTCGACGTTATGCAGCCATGTTCATGTCGCTGAGACCTCATGACCATCTTGAATGAAACAAGAAGCAGGTCCTCCGTTTATAAGGCGAGCTTATTCCTCCCGAACAATGGCTTCCTCCTCTTCATGTTCTTCAGTTATTGAGTTGTCCAGTAGCTGACCTTTGAATTCTCTTATGGCTTCCATTGAGCTTTCTCATGTAGACTGCTTCGGTGTGATTCCTCTGTTAATTTTATCAGGCATAGCTGCTTCTGTATGATTACTTCAGCTTCAGCAACATTTTCAAGTTCCACCTCATGAAATGGAGTTTTAGCAACTTATCTTAAAAATATCAAACAGTGAATGTTCAGCAAAATCTATTTCTGAAGCTATTTCTATGATGTGGATTCTTCTAGAAGTTAATCAAGGGAAATTCCCTATTGAGCTTTGTAAATATAAATAAGGGCGTATAAATAGCACAAAACATTCGATTTGGTTATCAATAAAATTGTTGTTTGATGTTTTCTGTTTTTCTTTCGAAAAAGACCTCCTAATGGAGTGTGAGACTTAAGTTTTTAGGGTTCTTTTTCTTCTTATGGAAGCATGTGTCTGCTTTTGGTAAACTTTCATATTTACACACATACACTCAAATCTTTAATTTCACATAAAAGTAGCATTTTTATCTCTCTTTACAAATAAAATACATATTCTCATGCATAGATTTAAAGCACAAAAATGCTATCACTGCTATTGTATGTACATATGAAAGCTTAGTGTGAGATATATAAATACATAAGAATTGTGTACCACCTATGATTTGAGAGTGTAAATTATTTCCCTTTTATTTTTATTAGGTTGAAGATTTGATTTTTCTCCTTTTTGGTGAATTAGATTTGATGTTAGTTAAATTCAATACACTTATGTATTCCAAATTTACTTACACTGTCATTTTTGGGTCCTGAGCTCTCCCGATGTGAAAAGTGGAGAGTTGCGTTAGATAGTCGACAATCAGCATAAAATTTTTCAAAAAATCATGACATGAATCATTTTAATCATTGTGTAAATGTTAGGGCGTCCCCTAGAGGTGGCGCGCTGTATAGTCTGAATACAGTGAATAGTGTGCAATGGTCGCTACACCGGCGTCCGGGTGTAGTGTTAAATAAGCAAGGTTTCTCACATTACGGTTGGATGTGAGTAAAGAAGTTAGTCCATGAAATAAATATTAGGATAAAATCTTGGAATATAGGTTATCTCATATGTAAATTAAATGATTACTTGATATTATGATTCATAGAAAGATAGATATCTTATGTATTCAATAAACTAAATGGGTTGGAGAAAAGACCAAGGAGATTAATAACTTAGGCTTTAAACTTTGGTATTCATGTAAGAGTCGCACTAGAAATGGTGTAGGTGTAATTATAGATAAGAGTTTAAAAAACAATGTTGTAAAAATTAATAAAATTGAAGATATAGGCCCTGTTTGGAAGGCAAAATTCGCGGTGCGGCGCTTCACTGCACCGCGAATTTGCGGTAAACATGTTCGCGAACCCCGTGCAGCGCGGCGACCTGCCGCGAAGCGGCATCGAAAGCGGACCGCGGGATATACCCCGCAGCCCCGACTTTCAACCAGCTTCGTGGAATTCTTTTCCTGCGTTGCCCTCGCCCCGCTGCTCTCCCCGAACTCGTCTCTCGCTCCGCTGCTCTCCCCGAACTCGTCTCTGCCCTAGCGAGCCGACTGCTCTCCTTCTTCCTCGACCGAGAGACCTTCGAATCTAAGGTAACCTACCTTCGATCTAGCATTCTGTATCGCGCCCCGGTCCCCCGCGCCTTGTATATGGCGATTTTGGTTGGGCTCTGCTCGATTTGCTTCCCTCTTCTTCTGTCCCGATCTACATATGCTTTCTGTCCCGATCTACATATGCTTTTGTTTTAACCTACATATGCTTAAGTTTTATACTTATGCTCCCTATTGTGCCCCTCTTCTGCTGTAACTCTTCTTCTGTCCCGATCTACATAGCAGTGCAGTGTGTATTTGTGTGTTTTTCTTTTAGTTCATGTGCTAAGTGGGGACTTCGGCCGTTAATTCTTTCGGGGAGACTTGAGGGGGACTTCGGTCCGTTAATTCTTTAAGAATGCGAAGGTTCCTTCATCCTTCATACTTTGTTCTTCGTTCTTCTTCTTGTTATGAAATAGGAAGATTTAAATGCAGTGCTTCCTTGGTTTCAAAGTTGGGGAATTTACTTCCTTGTTTAGAATAAGAATGTTATTAGTTTAAAATGGAATTGTGTGTGTGTTTGCAGTGTATCGCGAGTGTTTGTGTGTATATGTGTGTGTTTGCAGAGTGAAGTGCATTGCAGAGTGCAGGTGTGTGGAATTGTGCAGGTGCGGTGCATTGCGGTGCAATGCAGGTGTGTGTTCGAAGTGCAGTGCGAGTGGAGTATTTGTAGTGCAGTGCGGTGCGGACTGTGTGTAGTGCAGGTAGCGGTGCAGGTACGGAAGTGTGTGTATGTGTGTGTGTTTGAAGTGCACTCGCAGATATTTGTAGTGAAATTGTGTGTGTGTTTGCAGCGTGCGGTGCGAGTATTTGTAGTGCAGTGCGTAGTCATTGTCTGTGTGTGTTTGCGGTAGTGTGTGTATATGTGGATGTGTTTGAAGTGCACTCGCAAGATTGTGTATTTGTTGAATTTGGAAGGTGCCTTCTTCCCTTTTGTTGTTTCGTTTTGTTGTTCACGTCCCTTTAAGCACTTGAATTGGGATTGTGCAGTGCAGTGCATTGTGTGGAATTGTGTGTGTTTGTGCAGTGCAGTGCAGAATTGTGTGTAGTGCAGTGCAGTGCAGTGCAGAATTATGTGTATATGTGTTTTAGAAGTGCACTGCAGTATTTGGAAGGTTTGAAGGAGCCTTCTTCCCTTTTGTTGTTTCTGTTTTGTTGAATTTGGAAGGTGTCTTCTTCCCTTTTGCTGTTTCTGTTTTGTTGTTCACGTCCCCTTTAACACTTGAATTGGGATTGTGCGATGCGATGGATTGTGGGGAATCGTGTGTGTTTGTGCGGTGCGGTTCAGAATTGTGTGTAGTGCAGTGCAGTGCAGAATTGTGTGTGTTTGTGTGTGTTTGAAGTGCACTGCAAAGATTTGTAGTGAAATTGTGCGGTGCGCGTGCATTGCGATGGCAGGTGTGTGTTTGAAGTGCGATGCGGTTGTCGTGTGTGTTTGCAGTGCAGTGGAGTATTTGTAGTGCGGTGCGATGCGGTGCGGAGTCGTGTGTAGTGCAGTGCAGTGCAGTGCAGAATTGTGTGTGTTTGTGTGGGTTTGAAGTGCACTGCAGTATTTGTAGTGAAATTGTGCAGTGTAGTGTAGTGCAGTGCAGTGCAGAATTGTGTAGTGCAGTGTAGTGCAGTGTTGTGTAGTGCAGTGTAAAAGCTATGTAAATGTTTAGAAGGGGTTGGCTGTTTAGAATCTATTTGTAAAAGCTATGTAAATGTTCAAAAGTTTCATTAATGAAAATATAATACTCTTTTCTCGTGGACGTAGGTCAATTTGACCGAACCACGTAAATTTCTGTGTTCTTTTGTCTTCATAGCATTTTCAATTTATTATTTCGCATTTGAAAGCATATTAGTCCAACCATGCATATGTTTGTTGAACTATTTCATAGTTAAAGATATTGTTAACTTGTCTCCTATTAATAGTATGGCAAATAAAGCAAAAGTTGCGCCACTCCCGCACTTTGGGAGAATGACATAAAATTAATTTTCCGCGATCCATGCATAGCGAAAGTCGAAAAGGCAATGGACCAAACTCTTTCTTCAAAGAAGGAAGGCTGCAAAACATAAGTAACAAATTTTAGGGAGGTGACGAGCAGTGGATTACGAGAGGCTACTACTTAAAAATAAATGGGACCAACTAAAGAAAGAATGGAAACTTTGGAAGGACCTAAAACAAGGATCGACCGGCTTGGGCCGGGATCCGTCGAAGTGAACTATCGTCGCTACGAAGAATGGTGGACTCGAAAGGCTAGCGGTAAGACATTATCGAATTAGTTTTGGTTATGTTTTGCAGCTTTATCGCACAACTTCTAATAAAAATTATTTATTCTTACAGATTTTTCCTACGGCGAGGAAGTTCAAAACAATTGGATAGAACCGGAATTCGAGGAGAAACTCGATAGAATGTTTGGTGGGACAAGTAGTCACGGGGAAATACGCGAACTGCACCTAGCCAAACAATGATTGAAACAACCTCTGAAGAGGTCGCCGTAGAACTTTCAAACGATTCAGCAGAACTCCGCATATACGATCAAACTGAAATGCAATCTACAAACCGTACGAAGCGGCCCGGATCGATAAGAAGAGGAAAAGTATCGTTGCAAGTATGAAAGATCGACTATCATTACTTGTGGAATCAACAAATGATGCTCCACATGAGTTCGAAAAACAACGTCCAAGCAGGTTGTTAGGCTTCTAAGGAAGACCCGACACTATGGGAATCGCGATCTTTTCTTCTTTGCTATCGACCTCCTCCGGGACTCTCTCCACCGAGACTTCTTCATTGCAGTTGATAGAGAGCTACGATTAGAATACATACGCTATTATTATCGACCGTCGCACCATGTGATCCGATATGGAACTGTTGATTTTATTTCATCTATCATTGTTCGTTGTTAGCGATGTTGTTTGACGAGTTCAATTTGAATGTTGGAATGTTTGAGTTATTTCTTTTCTTAATATAGTTCATTCATTTGCTTCGCTAAGTTAGTTGTTGATTTCTATGGAGAGTAACCTGTTTTTTTTAAAAGGTGCAATTTATACCGTCATGAATCCAGAGGAGGTCCGACGTCGTAGGAGAAACGCAGCGATAAATATAATCGCCGCAATACTTATAATACGTACGTCGATCGTGAACCTGCTACACTTCATCTCGGGTCGGAGAAAAATGGATGGGTGAAATGATTTCGGGACACCTAACGAGATTTCGTAACATCTTCCGAATGTCACATGATGTTTTCGGAGATCTTCTATTTGATCTAAGAACATCTCATGAACTTCATGGTCTTATAGGACAACAGCACCGTGAAGTATTGGGCATCACACTTTTCATACTCGTCACGGAACGAGTCAATGCGGGGAGCTACGGAACGCTTCCAAGCATTCGTCGGAAACAATTAGCCGATATTTCTCGGTTGGTTTGGCTTCTCAGTCGGCTGTAGCAAATGATATACTAAAACCAACCGATCCAACTTTTGCGAGGACTCCGACAGAGATTCTTAACGATGAACGATATATGTCATATTTCGAGGTACAAATGTTTACTGTAACAATTTTTTATGGAATGGATCGCATATTGAAATGATTACTTTTTCTTAAGGATCGCATCGGCGCAATAGATGGAACGCACGTTCATGCTATATAGTGTCGGATAACGAGAAAGTTGCTTTTATCAGCCGTTACGGGAGGACAACTCAAAATATAATGATCGTTTCGTGATTTCAATACGTGATTTACATTTGTATTGGCTGGATTGGGAGGGCGACAGCACATGACGATAAGACTCTTTAAAATTGCAACAAGAAAGCCGGCTACAATTTTCCTCACCCACCGCACGGTAAGGTCATTCGTAATATAAAAAGTTGATGTTTTTGGTCATATACCTTACTATATTTTCTATCATTACGTACAAGTATTATTTAGTAGATGTCGGTTATCCCATGTAGAGGGATCTTAAACACTATCCCGATACAAGATATCATATTCCGGATTTTGAAAGAAGCTAAGTAATCGCACGAAGAACTAGAAAAGAGTTGTTTAATAAGAGACATTCATCCTCGCGAGGCGTTATTGAGAGAACATTCGGAGTCTGGAAGAAGAAGTGGGTCATTCTTCGGGATATGTCGCGTTATCCGTTCCCAAACAAGTGCGGATAGTGTTGGCAACTATGGCCCCGCATAACTATATCGAGCAAAGATCCAACTCGAGCCGATATCGATTTTGACGAGGTTGCTACGAGTCGACGGTTTAGAGGACCGCATCGAACCGTCTCAACCACGGAAGAGAACAATAGTGCACCAATTTGTACAAAAGAAGGGGAGGGTGCAAACGAAATGGCGAAGACTTCGAGAAGACATTACTCGATTGTTAGTTGGAGAGTGATTTTGTTGAGCAAAGGTCAATGTATGTCTTTTACACTCTATCCGAGCACTTTACTTCACATTATTTACAATTCTACACTCTAGCTCGATTCTTTTCATTTTGTTTGACCATTCGATACTCAAATTAATTAAGCTCGCATATGTGCTTGCATTTCGAGTAAACATGAGCTCCAAGCACGCTCGGCTACCTCTCGCCGATCGCTATGTCACCGTGGCCGCAGACATCTCTTTCGGCATCACGTCGGTCCGCATAGCTTTCGCCGAAAGTTTTATGCCTCGTCCTCGGAACATTTCGCATCGGTGCGGTTTTTCCGATGGGCGGATAGTTTACCGCATTCTCACGAGTCCGACGTCGGAGAGTGTACGACCACAACGGAAGACGGAGTGACACGGAGTTACGAACTTCGAAAACTAAAGTGAACATTATTATATTGTTGGTTGTTGTTGGAATAGTTCTTCGCTTTTTTTTCACTCTATCGTCGCTACCACGTGCTTAAGAGGAATATATGTTTCATTGTAGAACTCTATGACTATTTTGAGATTTGCGATCGCTCTTCTGTTGTGTTTTCGTTTCGGATATTGTGTAAACTTATGATTTAATATCAAAAATTGTTAATGCTTTTAATATATATAAATACCTAAACAATTTGAAAGTAAAAGAACACTTTTAAAATATGTAGATATATTATCTAGTTTCATATTTTTTAAAGCTCGTAAATGTTATATTAATTTGAACAATCTATTTAAAATATAAAATTTTTAGGAGATATATATATTTTATTAAAATTAAGATATAATCAAGCTCGTAAATATTTTATCTATATAATCTAGATATAATAATCACTCTCCAATCTATATAAGTGAATTATTGCATTGAATCAATAATTCACTATATAATCTACATATAATAAAGCTAGAAAATATATATTAAAAATATAAAAATAAAAAAATCTAATTTAAATTTATTAGTTTGTATATTTAAAATATAATTTTTTTAAAAAAAATTCATTTGCGAATATCGTATACTTACATAAATATATCAAAATTTTAAAACAGCTTTTAATAAACAAGGCAGATCGATCATTTTCTCACTTGCATATTGCTTTTCCTATTACTGTAACCAAACAGACAATAGCTTTCGCATAATTGCTTCCCAGATACTGCTTGGAAGTACAGTAATTCTAGTCAGAAAGCTGGAAGCTGCAATTGTAACTAACATGAACCCATAATTATAGCTCTTAAGATTATTGTTGATACTAAATTTTTTAATATAATAAGTGTTTATGCTCTTCAAGTAAGTTCAGGCATAGGTTCTAAAGATAAATTCTGGAATGACCTAGAACACTTAATACAAATGATACATCTTGAAGAAAGAATTTTTATTGGGGGTGATTTAATTGAACATGACGGTAGAGCAGTAGAAGATTTTAGAAATATTCATGGCGACTATGATTTTGGAGTGATTAATGAAGAAGGTAGACTCATATTAGATTTGTTTTAGCGTATGATTTTATTATTGTTAATACTTTATTCAAAAAGAGATGAGTATATTATTACTTATAACAATGAATCTAATAAAACACAAATTAATTATTTTCTTATGAGATTGTTGAGAATATAAAGATTGTAAGGTCATTCCAAGTGGGGATTTAAGTATTCAACATCAATTATTAGTTATAGATTTTAAGATGAAGAGTTGTAAAATAAAGAATACTAGGAATCATTGTCGTAGAATTAAATATAGACACCTAAAAGACAGATAAAATTATTTTTGAGTAAACTTCAAGATTTCAAGATTTTTGATGTTCATGAAGCTGCAAATTCTATGTGGAATAAAGTAACAAATACTATTAAACAAGAATCAAAAGATGTACCCGAGAATCAAAAGAAAAAATTTCTATAAATAAAAATAGTTGTGATAAAATAGTAATGTGCAAAAAACGATAAAATATAAGAAGTTGTGTTATAAAAATTGATCTAAATATAAAAGCTCAGAGAACAAGAAAAAATATTAAATGACCCGTAGGGAGTCTAAATGAACAATCTATGAAGCTAAAAATTCTGTTTTTAGTGATATTTATAATATATTAGATGCTAGAGAATGTAAAAAATATATGTATAAACTAGTCAAACAAAAAAAAAGAAAAGTAAAGATTTAACTCAAGTAAAGTGTATTAAAGATGAAAATAAAAAAATGTTTTTCTTAGAAAAAAATATTCAACATAGGTGAGTGAGTTATTTTAATAAACATTTTAATGAAGTTTCTGAAAATACGATCGATCTTAGTGATCTTTATATCGTTAATAATTATAAAATATTTCATTTTTATTGTCGCATTATAAAAAAAAAGTTGAAGTCTTTAAAAAAAATTAAGGGTGGAAATTCTATAGGACTTAATGATATCTCAATTGAAATGTGGAAATATATAAGAAATTTGGGAGTTTCTTGACTTAAACCAAAAGAATGCATGAATAATGCAAGAAGAGTATTTTGGACCCAATTTTTAAGAATAAAATGAATGCATAAGAGTGTGTAAATTATAAAGGAATTAAGTTGATATGTCATACTATAAAATTATGGGAGAGGGTAATTGAACATAGTTTAGGATGTACTACAAAGAATTCTCATAATCAATTTGGATTTATGTTGGGCAGGTCTAACATGGAAGCTATACATTTATTGAGAGGTTTGATAGAAAAGTTTAGAGAGAATAAGGAGGATCTACATATGATTTTTATTGGTTTATAAAAAAGCCTATGATAAGGTTTCAAGAAATATCTCTTGGAGAGTTCTAGAGAAGAAATGTGTTGATATGACTTATATTCAAGTCATTAAAGATATGTATATTATAGTTGTTACTTGTGTTCAAACAGAAGATTGACCAAATATTTACCTATTTTAGTTGGATTACATCAGGGATCGGCTTTAAGCCCGTATAGTTTTTGCTTTAGTTATGGATGCTCTTACTAGACATTTAAAAGAGGATGCGTCTTGGTGTATGCTTTTCACTGACGATATCCTTCTAGTGGTTAAGATTAGGGAGAAAGATCCGGAAAAAACTTGAATTATGGAAGTCTATAGTGGAGTTTAAAGGCCTTTGTTTGAGTAGAACTAAAACTGAATACATGGAATGTAATTTTAGTAGTAGTGGCTCTAGTAACTGAGTTGTAAATAGGGGTGATTAAATTATTAAAAAGTGTGAATGCTTTAGATAATCGGGTCTATTGTTCAAAGTGATGGTGATATAGATGGGGATGTTATTAGTAGAATTAAGTTGGTTGGTTGAAGTGGAGGAATGCTTCAGGCCTATTGTGTGATAGAAAAGTACGGCTTAGACCAAAATAAAATTTTTATAAGATAGTGGTGAGACCTGCATTGCTCTAGGCGATGAATGTAGGCCTTTAAAAGAGAAGCATAAAACTAAGTTAAGTTTTGTCGAGATGAGAATGCTTAGGTGGATGAGTGACTTTACACTTAGATACAAAATAGGAAATGAATATATCTGTGATAGGGTTGGTGTAGCTCCAGTGGCGGACAAAATTAGAGAGAGCCATCTTAGATAGTTTGGTCACATTGAACGCCGACCATTTGATGATCCGATTAGGAGAGTAGATGTTTTAGATTCGACTTATGTTAAGAAAGGCAGAGGTAGATCTAGAAAGACTTGAGCATACTGTATAAAAAATGATCTTAATTTATTAGAATTGAATGAAAATATGACACTTAATTGGACACAATGAAGAAAAAGGATTCATGTAGCTGACCCCACTTAGTGGGATAAAGGTTTGTTGTTGTTGTTGTTACTTTCAGAGCTAGTCACCTTCAACACTGAGCATACCATATAAAATCACAGCAAGCACAGCATATAAAACCACACAACGATTTAATAAACAAATCCAAAAAAAAAAAATTCACAGATAAATTATTTTAATGCAACAACTTCGGCAGCGTTTGATATTGGCTTCAGTCCTGAAACTTAAATATAGATATCTCATTTCGAAACTAAAACTCACAAATAAATTGATGTTTCCCCTCTGATTCTTAAGTGAATTATAGTCTGATTTAAGTAAAACTGAGAAAATAAAATAGGGTTCTAAGCCGAAGAGATAAAAGGGATTCAGTTTACCAGGAAGTATTGGAGCCTAATACATCGGGGGTTTACAGACATTCCACTGAAATAAGTTAAACAGTTTGAACAATAGACTCTCATCTCCTGATCTAAACTATCTAGACTTGATCAAACATCTTATTGGAGGAACAACAGGGGTGAAAATCGAGGTCGATGGTGAGGGAAAAGGCCAACAGTACATACTTTCCGCGTGGTTTCTTAAGGCCAGGAAGAGCGTAGACGACGACCGAGGACGCCAATTAAACTGACCTGAGATTGACAAAGTTGTCGGCGGATAGATCGACGATGACTTCAGGTGCCGGCGAATAGATCGACGATGACTTCAGGTGCCGGCGAGACGACGGCGAATGGAATCGTGGAGGGAGATGATTAAGCGGTTGGATGAAATCGTATGAATTAAAAGGAAGCCGTTTTTAGGATTCAATTGCCCAAAATTTTAAATACAACCGATGGACCATTAAATATAACCCATGGTCCACATTGGGTTGACCAACTATATCCAGCAAGCTAGCCAACTCCAGCCAGCCAGACACTCTGGGCTAGCAACCCTACCTCGAGCCAGCCGACCACCTTGGCCAACCACCTTTAGCCCACCGATCACATTCGGTCGGCCACCTTTGAAGGAAAAAATTTTGCGTACGTAAGACGTACGCAGAGATGTGTATGTAAAAGGGTATAAGGAGGTTACAAGGGGGTTATATCCAGGTTAAAACCATCCTGTAACCTACTTATAACTCCATTGTAACCCCCCTGTAACCTACCAATAAGTCCGCGCTTTTGTTTTCATGCATTGGTAGGTTACAGGGGAGTTACAAGGGGTTATAAGTAGATTACAGAGGGTACAGAGAGGTTGCAATGTGGTTATAAGTAGGTTACATGAGGGTTGTAACTTGGATATAACCCCCGTGTTACCCCCGTACACCCTGTGTTTACGTAAGCAGCTCTGTGTAAGTCTTACATGCGCAATTCTTTTCCCACGTGAGGAGATCCTTCTCCCCTTACCCTCTCTTGTAACACATTATTTTACAAGGAAATAAAGGGGTCAAAGAGTCCGGGAATATTATTTCCGGCCATCCATGGGAAAATCTCTATCTTTCTCTCTCTCTTCCTTTCTCTTTGCTCCGTCCTAATGCGTTATACCTTCGACACAGTCTACAAGACAAATCTAACTTCAACAATGTCGAATTGTTATATTTAAACTTTTGGATGGAGAGTACGTAAAAATCTCTAAAAATAGTATATATTAGGTGCATTTATACACATACCAACATTATTGAAACCCACACTTTTAAATTTTTTTTATTTATAACACACAATTTATTCATATCACATACAAAATATTATTATTAACTCAAAAGTGAAGCGCACATTTCCGAACATAGATATTAGATATGTAAATACAAATGAATTATGTGATATGTATGTAAATCTTTCTAAGCGCCAGTGATCACCTTATCGTCAAACTCGATCATAGTAGCTCGATTCTATCATCTTACTACTTACTTGTATTAACTTACATCAATATCTATTCTCATATTTGTGGTATCCTAATGATGATGTATATTATAGTTCAAATATGAAGTTTTTTATAAAAAAGTATATTAATGAACCATTAATGATATTGCATTGCTTTTGATGAGATAATTAACTTAATAATAATATTATGACCTCTCTCTCTCTCTCTCTCTCTCTCTCTCTCTCTCTCTCTCTCTCTCTCTCATTCCAACACATAATAATTATGAACATTTTGGTGATTATGATGGTCGAAAGTTAAATGACATCAATTAAACAAAGCCACAAAGACAGTCAAAAAATGATGATTATAGTTTGATTGAACGATAACTAATAGATTAAACACTATAATTTTTCTTCCACTATATAAGATCTCTTCAATTTCAAATCTTTATGTATTTTTATTTATTTATTTAATTATAAGAAAATTTTCTATGATAAAGAAATTTTTAATATCGAGACTAAAATTTTGTAATTGAAATAAATTGAAAGCACGGAAGAAACATAGAGAAATGGAATTACTTCAATATAAGAATCCCACACAACATAATACAAACACAGTCCTATCCATAGAATATAGAATAATTAGAATAGAGACTAAACCGAAGCTAGGAAATTACAAACTGAATCAGACTGATACATATACAATTGGACCTAACAGCCGACAATAAACATACATTGACATCTCCCTTCAAATTGATGATCATTGTCGAAGATTGTCAATTTTATTGTGAAGAAACTTGAACCTAGAATTGGTAAGTGATCTAGTGAAGAGATAATGAGTTGATCAAAGGTATTGACAAGATGAACCGTAAGAACTTTGGTGTTGATATATTCTCCAATATAGTGACAATCAATCTCTATGTGCTTGGTACTTGCATGGAACATTGAATTGTTGGCAAGTGCTATAATAGAGGTATTTTCATAATAGAGAGATGTAGGTTCAGTAAGAGTAATTTGAAAGTCTTGGAGTAAACGTTGGAGCCAAACATTCACGATTGTCGTTGTAGCTCGAGCTCGATATTCAGCTTCGGTTGGCTTGCTTTTTAATTTTCCAAGGAATAAGTGTAGACCCAAGAAAAATACATATACCGGTAGTTGATTTTCGATCTGTAGGGTCACCAGCCCAATCAACATCGAAAAATGTGATAAATTCTAATGATCCTAAAATGATTGGTAATCCAATTTAAACATTGCCTTGTAAATATCTAAGGATACGCTTTAACTGTTGAAAGCTATTTTGAGTTGGTTGGTGTATGGTTTGACTGGAATGGTTCATAGCATAAGCTATATCAGGTAGCATGAGCGTCGGATACTATAAAGAACCAATTAGTTTGCGATAGAAAGAATGATCATTGAGTTGACAAGACTTCCTAGTGTTTGGATTTTGCAAAGGTTTAGAATTATTCATGCCTGAAGTATGACAAATTTGTTGAGTATAAGTTGCTTGATTTAGGTGTAAACCATAAGAAGTATGAGTTGTTTGTATGCCGAGAAACTTGGAGATGCAGCTCGATGTATTCATTTTAAATTTGTACTATAAGCTTTGAAGTGTATTATCAATATTATGAGAGTCATTTCCAATTGCTAAGATATCATTGACATAGATCATAATATAATATGAGTGTTGTTGTAATGGTACTCGTAGAGGGACTTATCGACTGAGCTGACATGAAATTGAATAGACTGAAGATATGTAGTGTTGAGACACTATAAAGAAATGCGTTGGAAACGTCAAAATGAAGAATTTGCCACTTGTAGGTAATGGCAATGGTAAGAAAGATTCGAATTGTAATAATTTTGGCTATTGGACTAAAGTTTTCAACATAATCTTTGCTTTCTTGTTGTTTGAAACCCTGAGCCATAAGTCGAGCCTAGTATTAAGCCACTTTCCCATCTGAATTTGGTTCTAGAAGTCCACCTGCAACCAAGAACATTACACTGAGTTGTGGGAGGTACCAATTCCCATGTCTCTTGATTATGCAAAGCTTGAAATTCTGAAGACATACTTTCCTCCAATGTTCTTAGTTAACTGCCATATTGTAGGTAGTGGGATCGTTAATTTATTGATAAGTAAGATTGAGAATTTTGTGAGGTTTAATACTGTTGGTTTTAGTTCTAGTAATCATATGGTGTGAGGGAAGAGGAGGAGAAGGAGCAGATGGAGGGTCATAGTTGGTGAGTAAGGGTGGGTCGATATAGGTGGGAGTATGTGAAATATTGAAAATAAGAGGTAGATGAGAATCAGTAGTACGAAATTAAGACCAGTAGAGCAGTGCAAATGGGAAGTTGTTTGTTTGGGATCATTGTGAGTGAACTTATTTGATACAATAAATGTGGAAGGAACCAATAGGAGTGCATGTATAGATGAGGGAAGCAAATTATGATGAGGAGCAAAATTTTTTTGATGCTGATAGGGAAAGACAAAATCATTGAATATGACATGAAGAGAGATTTAGATTTTACCGGTAGAAGTATCTAAGCACTTGCAACCTTTTTTGGAGGGTACATAGCTTAGAAAAATGCATTCTTTAGAGAAGGGTTTAAGTTTATTATTGAGATAAGGCTTAAGCCACGGAAAGCATTGACAACCATATATTTTGAGGTGTTGATAGTTTGGTTGCTTGTGAAATAAAATTTCATATGGTGATTTATATTCAAGTGTTTCGGTGGGTAAGCGATTAATAAGATAATAGGCACTAAGAATGAAATCGGCCCAGAGATGAGTAGTTAAATGAGCATCATGTAAGAGAGTACGTATCATTTCCATAAGGTGTCTATGCTTTCATTCAGCAACACTATTTTGTTCAGAGTGTACAAACATGTATATTAATATTGAATGCCAATTTGAGCAAGGTAATTATTAAAACTAGAGTTGCAATACTCACCTCCACCGTCAGTTTGAGGAATTTTTTATAGAGTTGAGTTGATTTTCAACAAGGCTTTTAAATTCTTGAAATTTAGTACAAGTGTCATTTTTATGTTTAAGCATGCATACCAAAGTAAAGTGGGACAAATTATCAACAAAAATTGCATATTATTTATAATTTTGATAAGGCGTGGAGAGAGAAGGGCCCAAAACATCAAAATGATTAAATTGTAAAGGAACCATAGCCCTGGTACAAGATATTATAAAGGGCAATTTTTGACTTTTTGACAAGTTACAAGAAGCACAAAAGATTTTGGGGATAACATGTTATAATCTAGAAGCTAATACTTGTTGAATGTGATTGTGAGGTGTCCAAGTTGTTTGTGCTAAAGATCTAGTACATGTTGGACAGATATGAGAGCAAGATATGATAAAGTGTTGGACTCATGCGGAGGAAGGTGAATAGGGTACAACCCTTAAATCCAGGGTCCTTCAAGGAGAACTCTGTTGGTCTGCATATCTATAATTGAATAATTGTTAGCAGTGAAGTAATAGTGCAAGAGTTTTGAGTAGTTAACTTATGAATAGAGAGCAGATTGTATGCTAAGTTAGGTACTTGATGAATATTTGAAAACAAAAGCTTACAAGTAGGTGTAGGAAGAATCTCTTGACCAATATGAGCAATGAGAAGTTGTTAGCCATTGCCAACGAATATGGAGTTGTCGCTTTTATATTCTTGAACGTTGTGAAGTTGATTTGAATTGGTGGTAAGATGTTGAGTAGAATGGTTATCCAAGATCCATTGCTGATCTAAATTGGATGGAGCATTTGAAATAAAAGATTTAGTGGGCTGATAGTTGTGATCATGCATGTGCCAACATCTAAATGAGGAGTGCCCAACTTTGTTACAGATTTGGCACTTGATATTGTTCTTGATGTTGTTAGGAACTTGTCGAAAGCCATTGATAATTGCGCCTTGGAGGAACTTGAATTGTTTTTGGAGGGGTTGTGAGTTTGCTGATTTCAGTTGAAGGAGGTGGTGAATTAACTCTTGTTTTTGTTGCGCAATGGTGCCACCAATGCAGTGGTATTATGAGGATGAGCTTCTTTGAGTGCTTCTTGAGCGAGAGTAGCTTCTTCACTGCATAGCAGGGTATAAAGATCATCCAAGCTAATGGGTTGTAGATTAGTTCGAATGGAGGTCTTGAAGGCATGCTAGATGGATGGTATACCATTGAGAGTATAGAGTATTATATCATTGACATCAATAATTACTCCCATCGTTTCAAGAATATCAACTTTGTATTTGATATCAAACAAATATTGAGTCATGGTTTTATCACCTTTAGAGACATGATGGATTTTTTTTTAAGTTGAAAAATGCAGGATATATTGGAGGATTGAAGGCATCGTTCGATGGTGTTCCATAATTCAACACAATTCTCATGGTTAAGAAGATAGGGTAGGATGGAAGGTGAGACAATGGCAACGGTAAGATTTTGATCAATTAAAATCCATTTGCTAAAGTCGGGATTTGATATGATGTTTTCTGAAGTATCTTGGATGAATTTATTTGGGCAGCAATAAGAACCATCAAGAAAAGCCATCATACACATTGAGACAAAATAATTTCAACACTTCTACCTTCCAAATGGGATGATTGTCGGTGCTAAAAGGCGCTTTACCCAACAGAAATTTTAGTTGAGTAGGAATTAGGTGATCTTTGGGTAGGGAATTGCTTGAATTGGTGGTCATGTCAATGTGAATGGAGGAGTTTGAGTGAGTCCTTATAAGAAAGGTAAGAGGAGAAGAAGGAAAGAAGAAAAAAGGAATGTTCCCTTAAAAGATTACCCATAAAGATTTAAGAAAGTAACACTGTTCCTAACAGAAAGAATTTAAAATCGAAGATAATAACAAAAGGAATGAAAAGAAGAAGATGCACATGCAGGAAGAAACAGGTCTCAGAGTTCGGATTATTCGACGGGACGACTCGGAGAAGAAAGAACAGGGGAAGAACAACACTCAACGAGGAGGAAAACCCCGCGAACAGATCACAAGGGGGAGGGAATGAATGCCTAGCGGCAACGGCTCTGATACCATGAAATAAATTGAAAGCAGAGAAGAAACATAAAGAAATGGAATTACTTCAATACCAGAAACACACACAACTTAATACAGACACAGTCAAACTGAACCAAACCAGTACATATACAATTGGACCGAACAGATGACAACAAAATATCATTAACAATAATTACAATCCTACTTTATTTTACTCCTTTAAATTCATAATATTTACAAAAGATTTTAAGAAGTTTGCATCTCTCACAAAAATTTTGTAAGCATTTCTACAGGTGGCTACAGACATACCAAACAAATCCTGCTCTCAATTTGACAAATTTCATTTCAACTCCTTTTTTTTTTTTGGAAGATTTACATACATAACCCTCAATTCTTATGTATTTGCATATATCCACCTCCTATATTTTGTTTTGTAAATTTATACAACCCAAATATTTCATATCACATAAAAAATATCATTAATACAACCCAAATATTTACAAATCAGCCCCCCTCTTTCATATATTTTTCAAATTCTCACTAAAATATCAAATTTCATGATAAAACCCCAACCCATATTTTTCATTTTTATCAAATTCGCAATAGTTTGATTATGACACGCATAAATACATTGATCCGGTAGTACAAAAAAATCAATGATTAAATTGTAAATATTATTGTTTCGAGGGGCCTAAATGTATTTATCCCGAAGTGATCCAAAACAGCCCCCAAGGCATCATAGCAATTGAGAACATTGGTTAACATTCCAACAAATAAGTTTCTCTACAATTTTCATTTACCAATCTATCCTCAACAATGAAAGGAAAGGGGGGAGAAATTTACAAACATACCCCACAATTCATATGCATTTACATATAAAACATCGAAACATTTTATATTCATGAATCTATACATCTTGTCGTCATAAATCTATACATGAAAATCTAAACTTAACTGCTACGCATACAAATCTAAAAACATAAGACATCAGAAATGTAAATATATAAAAATTACGCGGTATATATGTAAATCTTCCAAAAAAACAAACCAAAACAAAACAAAACATATAACTAAAACTCATCAAGCACAAGCAACAGCTTCAAAATTGGGGAACACAACAAAAGCAATAGAAAGAGGAGCTATGCTGAGAGGATGATTAACAGTATTGAGCACAGGAATTAGCTCTGGAATCTCTCCATCTTCAGTGAGCTTTAGAGGATTTCCATTCAGCAGCACTGTCCTGCTCAGATAATCTCCATCTTTTCCACTCAGATGATATTCCTCTCTTCTCTCAGATCCATCAGAAACTTCATTTTCGAACCATGAGACTGTTTGTTCGAGAACTTTTTGATCGCTTCGAACCGTCACGACGAAACCGGTCGATTTGCTTAGGTTGATTAGGAGCATGGAGACGCCGGGCTGTGATTCCGTTGCGTTTTGTATTAGAAAAAAGAAACTTTTTGACACCTAAACATTCAAATTTTACATTTATGCCGCAGTGCCTATATATGAAAAGGTGTATTTTATGTATGAAAAGTTAAGAAAAGTGATATTTTTTATGTGATACGAAAGATTTGGAGGGTATAAATGTAAGAAGTAGAGTTTAGGTGTTAAAATATGTTAGCATGTATGTAAATGTTCCAAGTGGTTGAAAGCTTTGCCTTGTGAGTGAGTTAAAAAAAGGTATATTTACATATATACAATACAATTCTTATGTATTTATAAATCTAACAACCGAAGTTTGACGTTTACACTTATAATACATTGGTGCCATAAAGTTATGCATGAAAATGTTTATTTCAAGATTGTGATGTTGAAGATTTGAACGTAATGTATGTGAATATGAATGTTTATATGTTAAATACGTAAATATATGAGAATTGTGAGGTATATATGTAAATGTCCCAAGAAAAACAAAAAGGAATTTGCCAATGAGCCCCCTCAAAAATGCTTGGATACAACTAAAAAGTTCTTTTCTATAAAGATATAGGCTTTGTTTGGAGCGGTTTAAATTCTTATACTTTGATTGTGAAGAGATTTTTTCAATAAAAATTTATGGGAGAATTACATGCATCACCCCGAAAACATCCATATTTACAATAGTACTCTCTGTGAATTTGTGTATTTGTGTATTTGTGTGTGTCATGATCAAATCATATGAATATGACAAACCAACAATATCGGTTGAGTTTTTATAAATTTCAATATTTAGCTTTTATAACGCGATTAAATGCAAACACAATAATAACATTTACATGACACCAAGCCATAATAACTATAAATATCAAACTTTGGGGGTTAGATATGTAAATACAAAAGAATTTTGTGGTTTGTATGCATATTTCCCTTTTATTTTCATAGCAAGTTCTTACCTTTTGTTTCCTGCAGTGTGCATAGGCTCTTAGATAAGGAGATCCACCAATATCAACACTAAGAACTCCCTTCCCCATCAGCCTATGCCATAGCAATGCACTGTTCAACAGTTCAAAAATTTAGAAGAAAAAGACATATTTGTGAAAATTAAACAATTTGTAAGGACTTGCCTGTAAAAATCAGGATTTGGTATGAATGTTTCCAAGTCAAGAAGGCCATAATTACCACCAATCAATGTCTGTCTACAGTAAACCTTTGTATCATACTTTGCTGCCATACCAAGCTGATCCAAATACCTAAACTTATGCAAAAAAAAATTTAATTTGCATGTAAATATTAAATTTTCTTAGGCTTATTTGGTACTGAAATGTAAAAATGAAGAAAATGAAATGATAACCAACAATTTATGAGTAGAACATTGAAATTTAGGAAGATTTACAACATACCACTCAATTCCTTTGTATTTACATATCTCACCTTACCCATGCATGAAAAGGTGCATTTCACATTTTAAGAGTTTGAGCGGTATAAATGTAAAAATCAAAGTTTTACGGAGGTAGATATCTAAATACATAAGAATTGGGTGGTATAAATGTATGTAAATGCCCTTCGAATTTAAGCTACTCAGAACTTGTTTTATCTCATTTATTTCCACTCAAATTAGTTACCAAAAGCTGTTTAGAAAGGTGTTGGAGACGAGACGGCTGCCGCTGTTGTACGCGCCTCCGGCTTCGCCGACCCAAGCAGACGACCACGGCCCGTGTTTCTGTATGGTGAGCTCGACGTTTCGGAACGTATCTGCGAATCGACTCAGATAATTGGGATCCATAATTCTGCTTACGATGCGACTATCATCGCCTGAAAAATACGAAGCTGTCAACATTTTACATTATGATGATTGAACTCAGGCATGGGATGCATATACCATTTTAGATCAATTTGTAGAGCAAGTGTGTATAGTTGTAACAAAATAGGAAAAGAAAAGGGAACTTTCATACCTATCATACAATTCTTATGTATTTACATACCACACACCTAAACTTTCATATTTACATATTTGGTGCTTTAAACTTCTGCATGAGAAGGTGTATTTCATTTTTTAAAGTGGTAATGGTAATTTTTAGGTGTTAGATATGTTAATACATATGAATTGTGTAGAATGTATGTAAATGGCCCCAACTCACCAGCACCAAGATTGTATACATGATGGCTCATGGCATTAAGAACACCGGCTCCGGAAACCTCAAGAAGCTCGACATACCATTGCTGATTATCGAAGAAACCGCCCGGTGCAACTATTAATGGCTTCGGGCGATATTTGTCATACAATTCGTCGATGATGGCTTTAAGAACAATTAAATCTTTGGCATATTGCCGAGCGCCAACTCTAGCACTGACTCCATTTCCACTTAGCTCATTGCCTGATACACAGGAAATGTCGAAACCGTTTTTTTTGTTACGTGGAATGAAAGAGTTGTGACAAAAAATGTAGAGTTGAACATCAATGTTAGTACGAGTATCAGCTGTAATAGTTCAAAATAGACTACCAAATTCCCATGAATCAATGGGATATCCTTTTGAAATGGTGTACTCCATAAAATCACGAGCGTTGCTCGAGTTCCAGGCGCCTTGCCAGAGACCCTTTCTCCCTCGATGCCTCCCATAAAGGGCATTAAGACCAAATGTCACAATAGCTCTGCAATCCCCATGGATTTTTAGTTTTCTTTATTCTAAGGGAAGACCGACCTTTTAGCCAAAAAATAAACTTTGAGGCCTCAACCTCATCAAAAGATGAAAAATAAAGTTGGGACATTTACATAGGTAGCATACAATTCTTATGTATTTACATATCTCACACCTAAACTTTTATATTTACATACATAACACTCAAATCTTTAATATTACATCAAAAATAGCATCGTGTGATACATATAAGTTTACGCCATAATACTTTTAGGTGGTTGAGGAGGAGAAGAATCACATTGAAACACAACATATAAATTAATTAGGTGCTAGAGGAGGAGAAGGATGATGAATGTTATGGCTCTAACCCCATACCATACGAAGTATTATTTTCTTTAGCACAGTTTTCGCCGTCATAGTGTAACTTCCTAGAATCAAGATGCACAAATAGAACACATGTTAAAGATGTTAGCATTTGTTACTTAGTGTCATAAAATAGGAAGATTTATCACTTAATTCTTATGTATTTACATATCTAACACCTAAACTTCAATTTTTACAGGAGTCACTTTACATATGAATGAAAAGGTCTATTTCAATTCCTAAAAGTTCAAATAATGGTGTGATACGAAGGATTGGGTGATATAAATGTAAAAAGTAAGGTATAGGTGTTAGATATGTAAATACATAGGAATTGGGTGGTACGTTTGTAAATGCCCCCAAAAAATATTAGAAAATCACTATACTATAGAGTATATAATATGCATTTATTCTTACTTTACTATTGCTCTTCTCATTTCTTATTTTGTTCCTCTTGTAATTGTTTGCAAGCCTAAAAATAGGCAGCGTTACATTACGCTGCCTGGCCTATCTGACAGTTTGGTCTTTATAAGCCTAAGGGCAATTTAGTCTTTTGTGATTTATTATTGTTCAGTATAAATATGCTTAATATGCTTAGAGTTACGAAGAGGACATAAGATTGTGATTGTGAGTCTTAGGGTTAGGATTGGGAGCTTTCCCAACTCTCAAATAGTATGATTTGGGAAAGATCGCCTGCCTCTCGAATTATACGTGTTTATCTTTTATAAATTAGAGTTGAGTTAGTTGGTATTCTAGATATAAAATTATTATTGGCCCTAATAAAAGATAGGAAGATTAACAAACATACCAATCAATTTTTATGTATTTACCTATCTAGCATTTAACCTTTAATCTTTACATACATGCCACATTCCCTACGAATGAAAAGGTGTATTTCACTCTTTTTAAGTTAAAATTGTGATATTTTTAACGTGATATGAAAGATTTGGTTGCATAAATGTAAAAAAGTAGAATTAGGTGTTAGAAATACATATGAATTGGGTTGTATGCATGTAAATTACCCTAAAAGATATTAAGAAGAAAACCAGTGAAGAAAGAGTAGGAACAAGTAGAACCCAAAACACACTGAATTTACCCAGTCTTCTGAAATAAACGGTTCAGCTCATCCCATCTTCCCATGCTCAAACAACCTTCCGAGAAACCAAAGAGGCCACCGGATACATAGGTAAATGGATCGCATGACGACTCTAAGCTTCCAACACCATACACAACTTGGTCTTCTAAAGAACCTCCAACTCGTATTCGTAATGGACTAAAAGCTAAAATTCAAAAAGGGGGAAAAAAAACAAAACAAAACAACAAAATTAATGAGGTGAACATGAAACATGTGAAGAAATTAGACCACAATGATAATGATTAATTAGCTATAAGAATGAATACAATCAGTGTGAAGTAACCAAGAAGAACAACATACCTTGAATGGACTTAGAAAGATATGAATGGTTCAAGTCCTACGAAACACAAAAACCAACTTTATAATCAATCGCTGAGCTTCCAAAGCTTCATAAAGAGCTGCCATAGTATACAACTTCATAGAAAAATGGTAGGGGCATTTACATATATTGCACACAATTCTTATGATTTACATATCTAACATTCTTATGATTTACATATCTCACAACTAAACTTTCATATTTACTCATATAGCACTCAAATCTTTAATATCACATCAAAAATAGCGCTATTACCACTTTTTAAACGTGAAATACATATTTTATCGCATAGATTTAAAGCAGCAAAGTGTTTTGTGTGTAGATATAAAAGTTTACGTGTGAGATACATAAATACATAAGAATTGTGTGCTACTTACGTAAATTACCCCAAAGAAAGGAAGACAAACTCTTACTAAGTTTAAAACAGAAGCATTTCCCCATGGGCATTGGTTGTAATTGCACTTCTCATGTGGCCACCAATCAATAGTAGCACACACAAAACTATCATCAATTTCAGCTTCTATTGCAGAACCATTGACAACAATTGTTACATCATTTTGATCTTCTGACAAATTTGAAGGAAGAGAGAAGAGGAGCAGAACTAAGACAAGCTTAAATGCCATGCCTTCAGATCTCATGGCTTGAATAAGATAGCTGAAAAGTAAATTATAGCTAACAGTAATTCCTCTCATAAATAAATTACTAAAAAAGTGAAGATTAGCTGTTTGTTTATCTGAAAAAAATAGGTGTAGAGTAAAATAGAATGCAGTGTATTATAATCATAGTGCAATATGCCTCTAGAATTTATTAAATCTTGCCAACACCAGAACTTAGATTCAACAAATCCTGGATTTATGGGAAAACTTGGAAGAAATTGAGAAGGAACTGGATTTCCTGAATCCAGGATTTAGAAGTTGTCATTTTTTTGTCTGGCAAGGTTTAAGTTAAATCCAACTTAAATCTGCTAACAGACAGCCCACAGTTACAAGAACACAATATTGCATAGAATATATCTAAAAAAATGAATTTGGCATAAGATAATCAAAGCAAACAATCATTTGTTTCTCTCAGCTATTTTCATGGAGTATTTCTGAAGTTAAATGTGATAAATAAGTTGCTTTTTTCTCATTGAATGCAATCTAAAGAGCTCTGTAAACAAAGCAAAGTAACAAATCAACAGCTGACAAACCAGGAAAAACAAATTACATATTAAATCCAAGAGCAAGTATCATCACAGATTTATATTCTCATACAAATTCTCATAAGAATCTAAAATTCCACTCTTTTAATAAACATAAAATAAATTCAGGAAGCATTTCAAAATCAAGATTTACCCTTCCAGAGAAAACAGATAAAAATCACAAAATCAATACAGAAAACAAGATGTGAGCTTTTTGGCCGCTTAAAAATCAAACACAAACAGTGGTGAGAAGTTGAAAGAAATCCATTGTTCTCAATTTCTCATCATAAAAGCCATAACAAATCGAAAAGATTTCGCCTTTAGCATCAAACAATACATGAACACAATAAAAATAACATTTTTACAGCAAAACCCCATCTCTGAAATCACCTTTATATGAAAGAAAGAGTAAAGTGCGACCAAATCTGCATAAAAAATACAAACCACAGCTCGAGCCTGAGGGTTTTGATCGCCGCTGTGGCCACGCAGAACAAGATGACATCATAGTTCTAATTTTTTAATTAAGATTATAGGTCAAAAGATCAAAAAATGAAGAAGCCGTAGAGTTTTAACTTAAATGACAGTGCTGTTTTGGCTGGTGGCTCCGGCAATCTCCCTGATAGTGCTGTTTTGCTTAACCTGTAATATTTTAATCTGATATTAGTATTTTATTTATTTATTATTTTTAAATAGTGAATATTGTGTAATGTGATGTAGTCATAATTTTTTGGGGCATCTACATGCATAATAGGAAAAAATATTACATTCGGCTACGCACATAGAGGTACTGCGGAACTCAATTTATGGGAGACATGTGGAATCTCGCAATAACGTGCAATAACACGTTTAATAACACGAACGAATATTCCTCGTTACTTTCGCAAGTCATACTATGTTAGCGTAATAAATCTGAATAATGCGGAATAACACAGGGAATATTACTTTGTGTTATTTTTGTGTTATTTTACGTTATTGTGGTGGTATTGTAACACCACCACAATAACACATCGATACTATGAGGAATAACATGAGAATAACGCGGAATAACACGGAGAAATATTTTTGGTGTTACATTACTACCGCAATAACACATGAATAACGCGGAATAACACAGAGGAATATTCCCTGTGTTATTCCGCCCAAAACACCGCTAACCGCGGAGTAACACGAGGAATATTCATTCGTGTTATTCCCGTGTTATTGCGCATTATTACGGGATTCAACGTGTCTTCCGTGAATTGGGCTCCGCACCTACCTCTACATGCATAGTCCGGATGTAATATTTTTACGCATAACAAAGACCATGCAAGTTTTATGTATTTTTATAAGTTCATATTTATATCTATAACACCCAATAAAGTTTAAGATCATATTAAAAATATGATCATTATTATTTTTTTTTAAATGAAATAATATCAAACTTTAGGTGTTAGACATTTAAATGCATAAGAATTTTGTTTTATGTATGCAAATTTTCCTATGTTAACAAATTTAAATAATTTTTTTTATTATTATTTAGAGAAGCCAAACAGTGAATGTTTATAATTAGTAGTATCTATTTAATATATACAAAAGAATATTATTTTTTTAGAGAGCTAGGTGGCCTTATTATTTATGTATTGTATTAGTTGTTTTGTATTAGATAGGATTAGGCAGCACGAATTTTGGAGCAAAATATGAGTACACGACAAATAAGATGGGTCTACAATCAAAGTATACCAAGATCAATCAACAAACTAATTTAATTCATCTAGAAGGAAAATCAATGCCAAAGTTGGAGGGAGCACCTCAGAACCCTGTTGGGTCGTTCGTCCAATCAACAGACTGATCAACATGGTTGTGGAACGAGGGATGGCCATAAAAGTAGTCAAACGAAAGATTCCCATAGAGAGAGCCGAAAGAAGGACGGCCTACCGCTAAGCGACCCAAAGTTTGAGGGGAAGTCATAGACAAGCATGATTGAGGAATCTTCATATGATTCCCACGTGGTTCGGCTCGTCGCTGCCAAATTAATAATTGTGGTCCAACAAGCAAAAGATTACCGTTATCGGCCAACAATCTATTTATCAACATATTTAAATATATTGTATGAATGATTCACTATCCCGAAGATTCTTTATATAGAGAGGGGGTATAAAGGTAATTGTATATTCAGGGTACCTCCTATACCTCTAAATAGAATAATATTTCATGAAGAAAAACTATAAACACTCTTATTTCTACTATTCATCTCATTTCACTTACCCATCCTCCCCTTGTATGCTTTATTTCCTTGGGTGTGATTCCCAGAAATTTATGGATTCAACATCTTAGAAGATACGATGAACGTGAAATCATGTCATCAACAAGAAGAGGAGCACAGTGCAATGGCAAAGCAGCCGTCTAGGAGACATTGGGCCAATAAATAGATGTGGATAACATAGGGGTGATTATGCGACAACAAATAATAGAAATGAATGAACAATTGATGATATAAATGATCAAAAAGATGGTAGGCACTTTTCAAGAAGCCCTAGCTCGAGGAAGACAAAGCTAGCAAATAACCCTCGAGAATATAACCTTCAAGAGACTAATCGTCGCGATGGACCAGCAACCAACGATAGGTGAGATGAGCTAGTACCCAACGGTCAAAAACCCCAGTCAATGGAAGAAAAGGGTGACGATTATCATAATCAGGATAACACCGGATCGGCCCCAATAGAAAGGCACTACATTATGCAAACCATAGCCCTCCGCCATGCTAAAAATGCCTTCTCTCAGCAGATTTCTGAGGTCAAACCACCCAGAAAAGTTCAAAACTCCCAACATTGACTCGTATAAAGATCTCACCAACCCAGCCGATCATTTAGTTGCTTTCATGTCAACCGTCAGAATATTGAAAATTACCGACGCATTCAAATGCCTATTATCCCTTTCTACGCTTAGGGAATCAGCCCTCCGGTGGTTCAATGCCCTCCCAAGAGGAGTCATCCCCTCTTTCTTAGAATTTAAAAGGTTATTCGTGGTCCGCTTTGTGAATGCGCAAAATCCACAGAAGAAGCCCCAAGCTCTCCTACAAATCAAACAGAAGGATGGAGAGACTCTTCATTCATACATCACAAGGTTCCAACAGAAAATGATGGAGATTCAAAACCTAGAGCCCCTCATTGCACAGAACACCCTAGCACTGGGAGTAAAAAAGCGAGCATTTCATGCATGCTCTAGGCTTGTGCAAGAAAAATCAATGGTCGAGCTACTAAAAATGGCCAACCACCATATCGTGCAGATTAATATGTTCTCAACGATTGAAAAGAAGCTTTGAAAGTAGCTGTTGATGCTTAGTCACAGAAGAGAGCGCCGACAGACGACGTTTGGAGAGAAAAGGATGTCTCTAGCCCTCCCACTTGTCCTCGCTATGAAAATCACCAACCACAACATGAAAACAAGGGGAACGCCAAGGATAACAATTAAGATGGATTGCCTTGGTACCCTGACCAATGATCAACCCACCAAAGCAAACAACCACTAATGCTGTAAGAACAGCTCAAGATGAATCCTCTAAGAATTTTAATGGTATAGCTCGTAGAGACTATCCAAGATAAAGAACACTAAAAAAAAATCTTTGACGATGAGGGCTGGATATTTGGCTCGAAATCTGAACAAGTTATGAGTTTACCATAGAGACCATGACCGCGACACAAAAGAATGCAGGCACCTCAGAAGCCTCATCAAGGAATTGATCAAGGCTGAAAAACTGAAAGAATTTGTAGCTGTCGGAACAACCGCTCGCTAACAAGGGAAAGCTCTAACTGACTGCATGTCGATGAACCCATTCAAACGAATACCCTCTGAAGCGCAGGAATAATATTGTAATACTTGGAGGAGGCAGGGAATCTTACCAATGATCAAGTCTAGAAAGGGACTGATCTGCGACACCCCCCCCGGTCGTGTTCACTAACGAGGACCTTCCAGCGAATGTTAACCCCTATAACAACACAATTATCATTACAGCTTTAATTAAGGACTACTCGGTAGGAAGTATACTCATCAACATCAGGAACTCGGTGATTATCTTGTTCAAAGCGGTGTTCGACGGGCTCAACCTGGAGACGCAACAGATGTCAACATTGTTCGAACCTCTTTTCAGATTCTCATGAGAAAGGAAGGAGGGCCTGCGAGTGATCACATTGATGGTCACTTTGGGAGACAAGGATAAGCAATCTGCGAGGTCTAAAGATTTTTTGGTGGTCGACTCCCCGCCAACATATTACTCCATCTTCGGTCGACCACTGCTAAATAATTTATAGGTGGTAACCTCCACCTACCAAATAGTTGTGAAATTTTCAGGGGACGACACTTTCAAGGGGAGATAGAGCAATCAAGGACATGCTACCTTCGACTGGTGACCAGCATCGACCAAGAACCATACGACTTACATAGCCAGATATGGGGTGTCCTAGAGACTAGTGAGACCACCCTCCAAGTCCCTGTCGCCGAAGAAAAGAAGAGTATTTTTTTTCTAATTAATGAAGTTTTTTGATTTCAGAAGGGAGCACCTCATAACCTAATGGGTCTTTCTTCTAGTTAACAAGCTGATCGATTTGGTGGTCGAAAGAGGGATGGTCAAAAACTAGTTGAATAAAAGATACCCACAGAGCGAGTCGAACGAAGGATGACCTTCCACCAAGCGAACGTGGAAAGCAAGCTAGCGTTTGAGGGAAAGTCATTGACAATATTGAACAAAGAATATTCATATGATCCCCAAGTGATTCGACCCGTCACCGCCGAACGAATAAGTGGTCTAAAGAGTGAAAGATTACCATAGTCGTCCAACAATTTATTTATCATCATATTTAAATATATCGTATAAATGACTTTAATATCCCAAAACTTCTTTATATAAAGAGGGAGCAAAATGATAATTGTATGTTCTGGATACCTCATATACCTATAAATAGAAAAACATTTTATGAATAAAAACTCTGGACGCTCTTATTTCTACTATTCAACCCCTTTGTCTTAATCATCCATCCTTCCTTGCACGCTATATTTCTTGGGTGTGATTCACAGACATTTTTGGATTCAATAATAATGATTGAAAATTCTCAAAAATTATGTCACATAAAAAAGGAGAAATATAATAGTTATTTATTGTTTTTAGAATATGCACTCAAATGGTTCTGTATATAAAAAAAAGTTGTCTATACATAGTCTGTGGAGATTTAACGAACTAAAGGAGAAGAGTATGAAGAAGAAGAGCCTGCCAATAGAGGAACATGAGGCAAGCATATCCTACCAACTATAGCTGTCAAAGCTAAAGCAAATATGGCTAAAGCCAACATAGCCACGAGGAGAATAAGAAGATGAATTAATGATTCAAGTCTGAATTGTTCGATCATAAACAAGAAAAAGAGACATTCAAGCCAAGTACTACTGAGAAATTGACCTTAGGGAAGAACCAATCTCCCAACATATTCAATCATGTCGGGGACGTCTAACAAAAGTCCCCCTAACTATTATCAAGGGTGGACTACCATACTATATGAGTCAACCATCAATGTCGACCAATCCTAGCCAACCTAACTAGTCATCCCCACCCAAAGCCAATCAAACTTAGCTAATTTAGCCAGAGAACAACCAAGTGACAGAGTCATACATTTAAAATACCAAGAATATTTTGTACAATCATTTTTAAAGCAGGGACAAAATATTGCATCATCAATGTACATCATAAAATAATCATCACTCGACACAAAATCTTGAGGCTTTTTGGCACCAATCTCAATATATTTATGTGCAATACATATTGAAACTTCAATTACATATTATCCATAACTCTAATTGCGACAACTTTATAGTCAAACAGACTGGATTGATGTGAAATACCCAAATGTACCAAAGTTGATTCAATCCGTATCAAATCAAAACCAGGTCAAGCCGTTAATTCTTTTTTAAAAACTTACATTACATAATTGGAAGGTCAAATAAAGTCTAAATATGACAAGCCTATAATCAAATCGAGCATCTTGACAATTCGAATCCAATGAGAATAATATCATAACACTGTCTGATTGAGGGAATCTTCCCAGATCATCCAATCAAAGCTTCCTTATTTTTTAACTTGACTCTATAAATAGTGTCATACTACCCCACTTGAGAATGGATATGGACCTTGTGTTAGACTAAAACTAAAGCTTGAAGGAGAAGTTGAAGTCCTATATCGCTTCTGCACTACATATCCAATGGAACTCCCATTTATGCAACCCCAACCGCAGTCAACCACCACATGTCGATCATAGTCGATCGTCCTCTACTCAATTCAGTGAAGCTTCAGGCAGAGTTAAAACTTATGTTGCAGAGAAATGAAACACAGTTTGAAGCAAAAAATGACATCTCTGATTCACAAAACATCATACGGAGCAGTGCATCATCTTGAACATCGTGTTAATCTTGAATATGGTGTATCAAATCTCTAACAATCACTCTTTGTTGCAACCACTCAATATCGTGAGACAACGAGCAAATTTGCATGTGACTGTTATAGCTCGAGAAATTGTGTGACCCTCTCCCACCTATGAGACAAGGGTTTGAATTTGTAATCACCAACATCTACTCCTTGTAGCGACCGCTCCAAACCATGGGGCAATGAGCTCTTTTGTGCACGACCTTGTAACTCGAGAAACTGTGTAATTCTTTTCCATCTGTGGGATAAAGGTTTATATGTTTAATCACTAACTCATAGAGAAACATTTCAATTCAGCCATGTTTCATGATTTTTTTTCCATTATGGGTTTTCCACGTAAAAATTTTTAATGTTCCAACCCATCACTATTATTACATAAGTGTGTGTTGGATTCTTGTGCAGTGCTGAGATGATAATTAACTACTATACGACCACTAATTCTCTATCACACAACAGCTTGGTTCAGTCTGTGAGAAACATAATCCCACCATTGAAGAACTTGCAAAACTTGCAAAATGACCACCAGATACAACACTCACAACTATGAATCATCTCACACCCACCATTCCAGGTGACTATGACAGAGCCAAGGACGCAAAGCCTCTACCGCTTCTCACCCTCAAAGGCATTATCCCGCCGGCAAAGGTGCATCCGACCTCACTTTGAAGGATTGAATGTGCGTGATGGAGTCACTGAATGAGATACTTTAACCCCTACACAAGGCTCGGCAGCAAATACCTCCACAACCAGTCTAATAGTCGACGGGAAATGCTGCGCTTGAGCACACTTGCATCGTGCTACCTTCTCGTGATGAAGCATTTCATTTCAAGGATATCGAATTCGTCGATAATGTAAGACAAACTCATCAGACACAATAAGATAAGTTGGTAACCCTCCAACGCTCACAAGTAACTTAGTCAAATTGCATTTCAATATCAATTCTAAAAAACTTAATCCCCGAAGAGCTACAACATCTAGTTTTTTTCCTCTAGTGGATAAATATCATTCCCCCGCTCGTCTAAACTTTCAAGAGTCTTCAAACCTTGAGCGAGTTGGTCCTCCAACATCCCAACCTAGTGGCTATTAAGCTCATGAACACTGATTCATCTGAAGGGGTAACTAACCCTTACGAGCACATTGACCATTGTGGAACCATCATGCACATTGAGTGTGTCTCTAATAATCATAGCTTACACATATGAAATGATATTTTTTATGTCATCAAAAAATGTATTTTGTTCATTTGCAGAGCATAAGTGCAATACATATATTCTTCATATTATGTGTGTTTAGAAGGCTAATGAGTCAAGTAGAATGATATTTTATAAGAGTATAAAGTAAATAGCAAGGTTTGTGTTGCATTTATGTACATGCCCCATAACTTGTGGCCTTATTAGGGTTTAGAGATCGCCGGCCGGCGGTTATCCGCAATGTCAATTGCTTCTCGGTCGGCGCTCCGTCGATTGCCGAGAGGTTCTTGCTCTATTCTCCAACTGAAACTCATCTTCTCCTTCCGTCGCTGCAGTCCTCTCTTTGGTGCGGATCGCAGATTCCATGGCAACAGAGGCGGCCTAGGTTGCTGCCATACTCTCATGCGCTCTCCAGAAGTAATGTTCAGAGGTGAGCCCTAACGAACTTTATAAAATCTTCTTTCAAACTCAGCTCAGGTATGGTAGAAGGAATCGAACTATTGATAGTTCATTTTGCTTACTCTTGATTGCATAAAACACGACTACGTGAGATTGTCATGTTATTGATTCGTCTGATCTTGTTTTGAGTTCCGTTTTCGTGAGTGGAGATTTAGTAATACTTCGGATGAGGGGAGGGGGATACAATCTAATTGCCATGGCAGAATTTGCTTTATTATTCATTTTGGGTTGGAGGAGAATAGATGTACCTTTGGGTATTGGTGGAGCTCCAGTTAGTGATTCTTTATTTATTCCAGCCACTTAATTCACATGTATTTACATATCCAACACATAACTTCAATTATTACATATATGCTATCTTACCTATGCATGAAAAGGTATATTTCACTTTTTAAAAGTTAAAACAATAGTATTTTCGAAGTGATATGAAAGATTTAGTTGGTTTAAATGTAAAATAATGATCTTAATTTATCAGAACTAAATGAAGACTTGGGCTTATTGTAGACCGAGGAAGAGGCATGGTAGACCTAGGAAGACTTGGGCTTATTGTATAAAAAATGTTCTTAATTTGTTAGAACTAAATGAAAATATGACACTAAATAGGACACAATGGAGAAAAAGGATTCATGTAGCTGACTCCATGTAGTGGGACAAAGGCTTTGTTGTTGTTGTAAATGTAAAATAATAAAGTTTTGGTGTTAGATAAGTGAATAGATAAGAAGTGGGTGGTATGTATTTAAATGCCCTTTTTTTGTATTTGTTATCATAAGATTTAGGGACATAGTATTGCAAATGTTGATATATTTTTGTTCTTCCCATTTGTAAGCTTATTGATTTTCAATCACTGATATTGTCCCGACATTATTAAAATCGGTTTTGTTTGGTTTGTAAAACTCATGTCTAATTAAGGATAGTTTTTTGGCGCAAATTTCGGTTCTTGAGGACATTCAGGAATATAGAACCATGAACTAAGCTGTGCTCAATTTGATTGAACTAACTTCGAAGGACCCAAGTCATCAACCCCAAAATGAACACCAAACATCAAGCTTTGCCTTTGAATGCTTGATTCACAAACCCACTAAATCGGGTGAAATTGTTGCATACGGAGTACGCACGCAACTCTGCGTGCGTACACCCCTCAATAACCCCCAAATAACCTTATAATAGCCTTTAAATTTATTGGGGTTATTTCGGCGTTAATCCAGTTAATACCCCAAAAACCTCACAAAACTTTGAATAACAACAATAACACCGAAATACCCCACTAATAACCCCTCAATAACCTTCCACGGTTTCATTTCGGTGTTTTTCAGGGTTATTATGAGGTTATTTGGGGGTTATTGAGGGGAGCACGCAGAGCTGCGTGCGTACTCCGTATGCAACAATTTCTCCTAAATCGGGGCCTCAATGGACGTAAACAACTTGAACTAACCTCAAAGCATACCCAATCAATCAGAACAAACTCAAGCTGTAATGGAAGAATGTTGATAGTGTCCTTTACACCATTGCCCTTTGTTGTTGTTGGCTACAATTCAACCATTGATGAGAAGCTTGCCGATGGACTCCCTTGCCACCTTCTTGTTCTGCAATGATTTAGGAAATTCTTTGAATTATTGTTCCTATGCTCTTTTTTGTGGGCCATTTATCTCAAATTTTTTCTCTTAGGGAGATGAATAACATTTCATGGACATTGATGCTTCTTACTATTCTATTTAAGCTAGGTTGAGATGAATTCTCTCAAATTTTTTTTCATTTTTTGGCTATATGAAGCTTTAGTTTATCATATTATTGTAATTATAACATTTGTCACAAATAACTTGTTTCTTCAGATCATTGATTCAAGATGGTGCTTGAACTGGTGGCTATTGCTGCCATGGGTTTCGGGCAATCTAAGCTGGGTGGGATAACCCAAGGTTTGGACCCATTCAATCTGAATATAAACAATTCATGGTATTAGGATTTCTGCCCTCATTAATTCAATTTATGCATGTAATTTGGAACATCATGTGACTAAACTAGTCCTTTCCTAGTTTATAGGTACACCACAAATTGATTTCATTCTAACTTTTGAGCTTTGGATCTAGTTATGAACTTTAATAGATGATGTTTGGAGGTTTGATTTGTTGACGATTTCTAATTTCTAAAGATGCAGCTCAAATAGCTGCTAGCTAAAAATTCTGAAAGTTGCCACTTTTAGTGACTGCTGGAATTACATAAACTTGTTGAAGCTCGAATGAGCTTCTTGTGGATGTGCTAGAGCGTATTGCTAATTGGTAATACTCCTAGGATTCACCTTTTTGGTGTCATGTTAACTTGGTTCTAACACACAGGTTTTAAGGATTGGATCGGATTGCTGGGTTCAACTGGTTGGAACGTGAATCGGGCATATGGCCGGTCCAGATAGCTTCAAAGACCTTTTTCGCTAAACCATTGAAAACCAGTTTGAACTGTCAATCGAACCAATGAATCGGTAATCCAGTCTCAATTATATAGAACTAGCCAAGAGCAGCTGGAATCACAACCCAAATCCTTTTGCTAGGCAACTCTTACTAGATGTCACTCCAATGTCCAAATAAGTAGCTTTGAAAAGAGATCTTCCAAATTCATACGTCGCCATTGAACTCAACCACTTGAAATGAACTGGATTAAAGGTTACTCGGGCTAGAAATATCATAAATAAAGAGAACACTTACGCTCTCATAGATCACAAAAAAATTTCATATCAATTGAAAGTGAAACTTACGAAATAAAATAAAGCCAAATAAATGAAATTAAGATTAATTTGCTTAAATACTTTTGTTTGCTCGATATTCTAGTTGAGTTAAAACGCATAGATTTCTACTAAGTTAAGTAGAGAAGAAAGACATTTGTTGATATCAAGTTTAGCATGTCAAAAATGATAATATTAGGATGAATTTATGCTAAAACTAGGAATGCCAGAATGCAAGATGTATTTATTAGTAGGATGATCGAAGTATCACCACGTGGAGAAAGGTTTGTTGAAAATAGACATCGTTAGTCTGAGCATGTGTGATCATGAACAAAGATGCACCAATATGATGAGTAAATAAGATCTTGAGATAGATTAGGCAGGGAAATATGTAGATCAATGATAACTTTTTAATTTTTGTAAAAGAATGTTCAAAAAAAAAATTCCATCTTATATAGGATATAGTACATGTAAGGACTCACAAGGTTAACACCAAATAGTTGAGTATCATGATATTTTTTCAGTGTTTGGGTAATTGAAATGATATTTTGGAATCCCTATGCTGTTTTTATTTACTTTTAAGTCTTGATGATTTTAAATTAGAATAACAAGTCTCATGGCGGTGTTCTGTAATACACAAAGGTAAAGCAGATCATACACATTTTACTACAGTTGACATTGGTTGTTTCAAGTAATCTAATATTGTTTTGTCAGCAATTTACCAAACTATTTTCTTTCTTTTCATCCCTCACATGTTGAATAAGGATGATAAAATTAATGAGAATATAAGATAATTGTGAAGCATTTGTCCGTGCAAATTCATCTTTCTCTAAATATAAGTATAAAAAATGATCTTAATCTATTAGAATTAAATGAAAGTTTGACACTCAATAGGACACAATAGAGAAAAATGATTGATGTAGCCGACCACACTGTGGTATACATGCTTGTTGTTGTAGTTGTAATCCAATTTAGTTTTTGAACTCATAAGATAGGAGCTAAAATAATTCCGCCATTACAAATCGCTGAAATTGAAGTTAGAGCTAATAGATGGTGTTACAATGATGGTATTTTATAAATTTACATATTAAAATCTTTATAAAATCTAATAAATAACCTCTTTTTTTTTTTTTTTTTAGGAGTAAATTTATCATTAATAATTGTTAAAACTTATAAAATTCATATGTTTTAATTTTATCATGTGGCATTTTAAAATGAATATTGGGATTATCCCAATACGATAAGTAGGAAATTAGATTTCAAAATATTTTAAGATCAAAATTCCTAAAATACATTTTTCTTTTTTTTTTTTAACTTCTAACTCTAATTTCTATTACTTTTAATAACATAATTTTTTTAGCTCTTATTTTAATAGTCTGGGAATTAAATTAGACTTTTATTATATTTTGAGACTAAAATGACCCCCATAAATAGTTGGGGGTTGTCATTTTGATCCTTTTTCTCATTATGCAATGCACTTTGATAAAATGCCTTATTTTTCCAAAATTTAAAAATGCACAAATTTTCAAAAAATTTATATCTTTTCGAACCTTTTTATTAATTTTCCCAGCTTCAAGGTACTATGCTAAAGATCACAGGCAATATGACCTCTTCAACAATCGAAGCCCTGGCGATCAAGAATTCAGAAGAGCATGGGCACAAGATGTGGATGAGGATGATAGCTTGTGGACAGCGAGTGACGAAGATGAAGACGACAGAAAAGTAGACAGCAATCTGAACAAAGAAGTTGAAAAATTAAAGAAGATGGCCAAGAAAAATGCCGAACTTATCGATGCCGACGACAGCGATGAATTAAGAAGCCTTCGTTCCGAAAGTGATGAAGAGATCAACCTTTGGAGTGGCACTGAGGATGATGACGATGATGACATTCCTACTGAGCCGCACCCGAACGAGCGGAGTGATCCTTACATCGACAAATTGTTTGATTTTGATGCGACACAGAAGAATCGAACTTTTGCTGACATAATGGATGCCGTCAATGCGGAAGACAAACCTCCTGAGCTGTCTCCGGGACAACAAGCGAGAAAACTCGCCGTCGAGAATGCGTTGAAGAAGCTGAAGAAAGGGCCGGATGGGCGCTACATTAATGTGTGGGAGGTAATGAGTGATATAGACATTCTTATTGGAGCTTTTGAAAACATTGTTTCTGGTCCTGAGTATGCAGAAATGCGTGAGGGTGGACCAAAAAAATTAAATCTGCAGTTTTTCAAGGATATACAGGCAAGAATGAGAGACCCAAAATTTCAATTTTCTCCTGAGTTGAGGCTGAAACCAAAGAGCAAATTAGTGTCAAGAAAAAAGTGGCAGAAAGTGCAATCCAGAAAAAGAAAAGATGAAAGGCGCTAGAATGAGGTATCTATTTTAGTCGCATTTGCATATCTCACAATTCTAATGTATTTACATATCTCACACCTGAAATTTCATATTTATCAAATTTTTAATCATGTAAAAAATAGCACTATTATCATATTTTAAAAGTGGAATATGATTTTTCATGCATAGATTTATAACACCAAAATACTATGTATGTAAATACCGATGATTAGGTGTTAGATATGTAAATACATAAGAATTGCGTGCTAAATGTGTAAATTTCCCTTTATTTTATGCTTCTACTGTTTGATACTAATCTTGCACTGTGGAAATTTTTATGTGAAAATTCAGCCAACCTATTGCTGCCTCAACTATTTTTTTTGCAATTTTTGTTTGGGGCATTTACATTCATACCCTCCGATTCCTACGTATACATATATCTAACATTTAAAATTAGTTTTTTTGCATTTATACCAGCCAAATCTTTCATATCACATAAAGAATATCGCAATTTTAACTTCGAGAGAGGAGAAATACACATTTTCATGCATAAGTAAGGCAGTGAATATGTAAAAATTAAACTTTAAATGTTGGATTTGTAAATGTATAAGATTTGAGTCTTATTTATGTAAATCTTCTTTTTTTGTTTTTGTATTGTATGAAGAATCCTAAGTCATAATGATGACTAACACCCCTTGAAAAAGAAATGATGATCAAGGGTCATAAATGTGGAAATCATTTGGTAGATTTAGCTATGAATTTAGTATAACTACGGCCAAACATAAAAAAATGAAAATTAAATCCAACTTTCCATTAATTTGATTTTTTTTGTATTCCATGTTTTATTCCTGCGTTCCGTCTCTTTTGGACGTAAATCTGATTGTGAAACGGATTTAAAAATTTATTCCTGCCGTCACTCACAAGCTCATCTCCATTACACAAACTATTGGATTTACTGGATTTGGTAAATCTTATTTAACGAAATTAAGGTCCATTTGGGGCGGCTTTTTAGTAAATTAGCTTTTCATATCCCTGCAATAATTTGTTTCGCTACAACTTTTCTTTTGCTTTTTAAAAATTTTTGTGACGAGAAACTACTGATTATAACTACATCTGCTAGGTTGTGGTAGACTTAAGAAATTATTGTATGATTTTTTCATTAGTAGCACATAAACTTTCAAATTATCTGTATTTGTTGATTTGTTCACAACAATTTTCTTTTCTTACAAACAGCTGCAACCACCTCAAATATCTATCTATATTTAGTCGAAAACTCACATACATACCACACAATTCTTGTCTAATTACATATCTAACCCTCAAAGTTTGATATTTACATTTATAACACCGTAGTGGAATAACCCTCTGCATGAAAATGCGTATTTCACTTTTAAAAAGATATACAGTTGAAACAGAATGTTTAGGTATTAGATATATAAATATGTATTGTAGCAGTTGAATGGGTTAATGTTGCTAATATTTCTGCCAGCATCTGTTATCCTCATACTGAACTTAGATGGATTTGTAATGTGCTACAGGAAGGTTTATTAGTACCATTTGAAGCTTTGATGGCATGTTGAATGTAGCATCAAGTTGTGATCTTCACAAAATGTCAGTAAGCATAAAGGAAATTTTGGCTAGCTCCAATTGTAAAGCCAAATCCGCTTGATCGAGGTTTAGGCCTCGATGTATATGGGTTGAGTGCGAGTTCGAGGCTAATTGGTCGACCAAGAGGAAATCATCAAGGTAAACTCTTCGAAAACATCGAAACAAGCATGTCCGACATTAGAGCTGTTGGTGTAATGTCATCGAGCATCGCATTTGCTCGCTCAGTTCCCCCAAGATAGTCAGTCTCAAGGCCAATCACACATAATCATTCGAGCTACTCGTCTGAATTACTCGTTAGAATTACGAGCCAATGGCTTCGTTTGAATTTGTCTCACGTGTGAAATTCGAAGCACATTACTTGTGTAATCAAATAGTTGTATGATATCGAGGTTCATTTTATGATGAGAATTGATTAATGCTTGTAATATAATTTTGTTTGTGTAGTTGATGTGTTGTACTTTAAAATTATGGGAGATGGTAGTTGAACATAAGTTAAGACGTATTATAAAGATTTCTCATAATCAATTTGGATTTATGCCGAGTAACTATTGTGGAAGCTATACATTTATTGAGAGCTTTGATGGAGAATACAGAGAGAATAAGGAGGTTTTACGTATGATTTTTATTGATTTTGAAAATGCTTATGATAAGGTTCCAAGAGATATCCTTTGGAGAGTTCTAGACAAGAAGTGTGTTGTAAGTAACATACCTTCAATTCCTTAAAGATATGTAAACTAGAACCGTTACTTGCGTTCGAACAGGATGATGATTGACAAAATATTTTCGTATTTCAATTAGATTACATTAGGGATTTGCTTTAAGCCCGTATCTTTTTGCTTTAGTTATGGATGCTCTTATTGGACATTTACAAGAGGATGTATATGGAGGTCGACATTGGAGTCTAAAAGCCATTGTTTTGAGAAAATATTTCGTCTGGACATCGCACGTCCGAACGGTCAATCATCGGGCGCTTCATCGATATACACATCAACAGTAGGTGACTTGGCGCCCTGCGGTTGGTCATGCGAACGTCTAACAGAAAAAATTTTCCTTCATTTGAGTCGAACTAAAACTGAAAACATAGAATATAATTTTAGTAGTAGTAACTCTAGTGACAAAGTTGTAACTATAGGTGATCAAATTATTAAAATGTGAGGACGCTTCAGATATCTTGGGTCCATCGTTCAAAGCGATGGTGATATGGATGGGCATGTTATTAGTAGAATTCAAGTTGGTTCGTTAGCTGAAGTGGATGAATGCTTCAGGTCTATCGTGTGATATAGAAGTACCTCTTAGACTGAAAGGAAAAAAATTATAAGATGATTATGAGACCCGCAATGTCCTATAGAGTTGTACGTTGGCCTTCAAAAGAGA
This sequence comes from Papilionanthe hookeriana x Papilionanthe teres, assembly GCA_022702705.1. Lineage (NCBI taxonomy): Eukaryota > Viridiplantae > Streptophyta > Magnoliopsida > Asparagales > Orchidaceae > Papilionanthe > Papilionanthe hookeriana x Papilionanthe teres. The sequence continues at coordinate 30,047,305 of CM040439.1, read as the reverse complement.
AGCCTTTGAACCTTAAGGGTTCGTTTGGCGCAGCTTATCCCAGCGTTTTCACAACCCCACAGATTCGTTTGGTTACTTCGTTGGAGGCAGGCGATCGGAGAAAGCGCGTATGTATTTACTTTATAGCCGAAGTTTTTACTGCCGCTCCCACTGTCCCGCGTTCCACGTTCGGTCGCAGCTTAAATCTCTCCCTTTACAAATTCAATGTCCGGTCCGATTTTCAAAATCTTAAAAATAACTTTTTGAGTGTTTTAAAAAATAATTATATTTAAAAAAAATAATCAAATATATTTTATTTAATTTCAAATCATTTATAAAGTAAAATAAAAAAATAAAAAAATATGTGTAATCTCAAATTGCTCCTTAATTATTGAGAAAAATTGCTAGCTTTTAATTGTCTCCGAGCTCATGGACTCGTCCTTATCTAATATAAAACATTTAAATAATGCTTCAGAGCAGTCTAACCGTTACTATATGCCCTAAATTAATTTATAAATTTTTAATGTTTTGGATGGTCTCTATATAATTATCTCTAAAATTATATTATAATAAAGCCTTAAAAATTAATATTTTTACTTGATTTTTATTATTCACCTAAACCTTAATTTTTATTATTTACCTAAATTTTTATATTCGTCACCCAATATGTAAAGCGTAAATAATGAGAGAAAGAAAAGCTCGAGAAGTGTAATGATAATAATACTGATATTGTAAGTCCATCGATGTTTCTGCTTGTTGCAGCAAGTATTACATCGGTCGGATCTCAGGATCGGGTGTGAATCGTAGCGGTTCTTCTCCTGATATGATCATTTCATAAAACATTCGGGTTGGATATAAGTTCCTCGGCAGTCCTCCTCTAGGTTTCTCACTCAACGGGAATCACAACGAACATTTGGTCGGTTTCTTACGAGGAAGTATAACAGTCCCATGTTACACGATATAACACAGCCTTCTTACCTTGTGTACCCCTTAAATAGAATGTAAGTCATTGTTCGTATATTTAATAGAAGTTACAATGTGAAATATCAATACTGCTCTTAGAATTCTCTATTATCGATTGGTCGTGGTAATCATTACTATGGCCAAACCATTTCTCTTAAGGCCATAGTTTCACTCCCCCAGACCGGCACGCCATTCATATCTTAGTTGAATTATTTGTCCCGTGCATAGGGTGGTCAAAAAAGCTCGTTGTTCGCGAATAGTTCGTGTTCCTTTCGTTAAGGAGTTCGTGTTTGATTCGTTCGATAAGTAAACGAGACGAACGCGAACAATGTTTTTTCGTTCGATAAGTTAAACGAACCAAACACTAACTCGTTCGTGTTCGAATCATTATTGTTCGAAATATAAAATAATTTAAAATAATTATATATAAAAAATTTATGATATTTAAAAAAATTAAATTTTATAAATTATAATATATAATAAAATAATAATAAAAATATGTTAATATACTATATTAGTAATATACTAATATAGATATTATATATTTATATAATATAAGTTATATAATTAATATAATATATTATTTATATATATTAATATTAGGGTTGCCAAACTGGCTTGTTGTTCGCGAACAGCTCGTGTTCGGTTTGTGTTCGACTCGTTTGTTAAGAAACGAACACGAACAGTGACTTCACGAACAATTTCAAACACGGGCTTATTTCAAATAAATTAAATTTCAAACGAAGCGAATACGAACACAAGCTCTATTCGTTCGTGTTCGAATCATTTACACCCCTACCCGTGCCGACTGCAACTCTTCATTTTCGTCGCAACTGATTTCACAACACGTGTCCCGTATAGAGCGATCGGATCCGACTCAACTCGCTTTAATCATACAAATATCAATCATACTAAACTTTGAAATGGATATCATAGATAATATAAATAAAGTTTAGCTATCATATTAAAAGACCTACACATCAAATTTAAAAATATTAGATGGAAGATAGAGATATTCATCCACATTTATTGAGAGGCATTTAAAGATTTTATTTTTAATAAAATAAATAAAAATAAAAAATATGTCAATTTATTATGATTGTGACCTACTTGAAGCTATTATGAATCTCATCATAATGTCATTTATAGCTTTTTTTTTTTTTATTTTCAATATATATATATATATATTTGAAGCTGAGGCATAGTACAATTATATTAAAAATTAATAATTACAATTGTACTTTAAATCTGAATTTTATAATTAAAATAATTCTTAAAAATCCGCCGCTCTTGCACGAACTGTTCGCGAAAAAAAAATTATTTTGACAATCTTAATTATGCATGCAATCATTAGGGATGTAAACGTGTCGAGTTTGAGCAGGTTCAGCTCGATTTGTTAAAAAATATGATTGATTGTTCTTGTTCGATTTGTTTGTATATTAAATTCAAAAAAAATTATTTGTGTTTGACTCGCTTGCTTGTTGAGCCGAACACGAGCTATTAAAAAATAATGAGTTATTTTGACAATTCTAATCATACAACGTAAAATATTATATTAAAATATTAATTTAATATAAAATATTAAAATATTCATTTAAATAGAATTTAATATATTTTTATTCTATTTTTTAATAACTAGTTTTAATTGATTATGAATATATATATCTTCTAGTCAATTAAATTTTTTATAAATAATACATTATATATGTGTTCGCACGGGCGCCGCAAACTGTGGCCTGTTGGTTTACGGGATTCTCTGTATGTCCCCTTAGGTCACGGGTTCGATCTCCTGTGACACGTGGTTCTCAAATATATAGGCACATGGTGTCAGACTCCCATTATAGGGTTGTAACGCATAAAGAAACCAATATTTAGGCCTCTGCCAAATACCGATTTCTTTTTAACATATATATGTGTGTGTGTGTGCGCGCCCGCGTGTGCAGCAAATTGTGACCTTTTGGCTCGCGAGGTTCTCTGTATGTCCCCTTAGGTCACGGGTTCAATCTGTCATGGCGCGTGGTTCTCGAATATATAGACATATGACATCGGACCCCATAATAGAGTTGTAGCGCATAAAAAAATCGGTATTTAGGTCTCTGCCAAATGCCAATTTTTTTTTTAAAAACAATATATATAAAATGAGTCGAACACAGACAAAATTTATTTGTTCGTATTCAACTCGTTTATAAATCGAGCTTAAAAATATTATTCGTGTTCAACTCATTTACTTAGTGAACAAATCAAACACGAGCTATTTAGTGAGCCGAACAAAAATTATTTGTCATATCAAATATTATAATATTATAAATTTAAATATCAAAATTTAGACAATAGATATGTAAATATTAAAAAAAAAAAAAAAAAAAAAAAAAAAACTGTGCGGTTTGCACGTAATTTTTTATTTTTATTTTTTTTTTATCCCGAAGCCCCATCGCCGACACACGTTTTTGACTTTTTGACTAAAATAATTAATAACAAATTAAGAAAAAACCAGCTATCTTTTATCACATTCCCCGTCGTCTCTCTTCTTCCGTGCAAGATCTCTGCATTGCCCCACGAGAAATAGGGAAGAAACCCGCAGAGCGCAGAGATTCAATCCAATTCCTCGCTCCCTAAAGAAGGCAAGATTCAGCCTATCGATCGCCATTATCCGATTCCCGCCTCATTGATCCCACCCCGTTTTCCCGATTCGGCGTCCGCCGCCGATGCTGATCAGATTGAGCTTCTCCGGGGATCTGGAAGCGTGTTTTGTGGGCGTCGGAGGGAGGAGGGAAGCTGAGGAGAGGATAGGCGGGCTGCTACGATGCAGATTCGGTTTTCTCCGAGCATGAAAAGTATTAACATATCGACGAGCAGTAATGGGTTTCTTGATTTGATGAAGGTGAAGGTTGCAGCGCGGCATATTTCGTACAGGACGTTGTTTCACAGTGTCCTTATTCTTGCTTTTCTTTTGCCCTTCGTGTTCATCCTCACCGCCGTCGTCACCCTCGAAGGCGTCAATAAGTGCTCCTCGTTTGGTAAGTGGGTTTGTTGATTTTGAATTGAGAAAATTGGTGGGGAATTTTGGCTTTGAATTGGAAGATATGCGGAGGGCTGTCTGTTTGTTACTTTGGTTTTGATTAGCATTTTTTCCTCTAGGTGTGTTTTTACGCTTTTTAGTAATTCATTTGTTGCTGATTTTGAAGCTTATAGACTTAATTCTGCTTCCATTTGCTTTGCTCACTGTGATGGAAAGTAAACAGAAACGAGTTACTCTTGATGGATAAATGTCTTTATAGAAATTCCAAGAGCTTACAAATTCTACATAGAGGACTTAGGCCGAGAATTTTAAAAAATTATATACTGCAGCAAACTCCTATTTCATGGAAAACAAGGGGCAAAATTTAAGCAGCAAACATATCGAGAAACAGTCCAAATAATTCAAGGCAGATTAAAAATTTTTCAGTAGCTTGTGAATACTCATATGAGTGAGAAGCTTTGCAGCATAATCAATGGATATCCTTATCAAATTTCTGTGCAAAGTATATAATGGTCTTACAACCTCTTAGAGGTGATCTAGCTTGTCATATAAAAAAAGCTATAATTTCAACATTATTGTAACAAAATGTAAAATAATTTTATTTTAGATTAATTAATATATGGAGGATACTTAGTTTATAAAAAATTACAAAATAATATTGTAGGAAAATAAGGAGGCATTAATTTTGAGACTATCCTTTGATGTTGAATCTATGAAGATCACAACATTGCTTCTCATATTATCGAAGGGGTCCATCATCAAACATTTTGTGATAATATGTGTAATATGGTATTGAAAGAAATTTGAAGTTGCCTGAAACAAGAGAAACACCATTTGGAATTGGAGCTAAGATCATGAAAATTTTGGATCGGAATGTTCTGATCCAAGTTTGATTAATTTGATTTTTGTACTTTAGATTTGTTTTAAGATGGCGCAATACTAGTTTTAGTTTAGACATGTATTGCATGTATTTCGAACCAAATTAATCTGATGACTGTAAAGCTTATCTTGAACAATTCTGAGATAAGAAATTTAGGCTCAAAATTTCTCCACTTTTTCTTTGCATCTTGCCAAATATTTTTATCTTCAACAACTTTTTCTTCCTTTGAATTTAAATGATGAATATCAATTTACTTTTCTGAAAGGGGATGTAGAATAGCTTTGTGAAACATTAGGAGAAGAAGGCTGAGCTATGCCATCTTGAATTTCAGTTTTTTCAGAAATGGAACTTCAACCATATGAGATGAAATATTATGTAGTTTCCCAGATTTCTTATCATAAGTTGAAAATATTAATAATACTTCTAAGAAGACCTCTATTATTGGTGTAAACAACTCAACCTAAAAGTTATGTTTAATATTCTTAGGATGAAGCACGCTATGAAAAATTTCAAATATTTTTTATTTTATATTTCTTGCATCCACCCCTTGGTCTATTCTAGAGTTCTAAGGCTGCTATGTGCCCTTGAATTATGATCTTACAAATAATATAAGAACTGGATAATTACATACAAACCTCCCGATCCATTCATATTTACAAATAAACCACTATGGTGATTTTTTTGAACTACCATGCCGATGTGTTTACTTGTGCCGCAATCAAACTATTGAGAATTTGATAAAAATGAAAAGTATGGGTTGGAGTTTTACCATGAATTTTGATATTTGAGTGGAAATTTGAAAAATGAATGACAGAGGGTGGTTGATTTGTAAATAGCAAGTTTGAGGTGATCTTTATGTCATTACCCCCATAAGAACATCTTGGACATACTATTCACTGCCATCAATTTCGAAATAAGAAATTTTTATGGGAAATATGAATGTAAACTAATTAAACTTGCCAAATAAATTTGTTGCCGGTTTCTTTAAAAGAAGCTTGTGCATCTTGCCATACTAGTATTCAACACAAACAACTGCAAGATTCATTTTTATTCGAGGAAGGCCAGGAAAAAATTCTTATCAACACCGCACCTTAGGTAGCTTAGCTGTGATATTTTATCATGTCATAGAGCGGCACTGTAGTACTTAAGGATCCTTTAAACATGACGATTCCTAGTATACGTAGGATAAAGCTTATTCACGTTTCTCACTTCAATGATAAGCTTATCGAAAACATTATTATTAGCAAAGATCATCACTTTATCGTGCTCAAATACTGCATGTTGAAATTCAAAATAAAGCAAATATGAAAGGAGGTTTAAATAACCCTTACATTACTCATAGTATAGGAAAAACAATAAAAATAAATAAGAGGAAATGAAAGATATAACATCTAATATCTCTAATTAATCAATTCATTAATTATTTAGAGGAATGAAAATAAATCCAATCTCAGAAAATAAATCTAAAATAGGAAAGAAAATAAAGTTATATTAGAAAATAAATTTAATCCTCACAACTTTTAATAAGAATAAATCATTTACTATTATAACTTCTAACACTACACCTCAAATTATAACATGGTTGAAAATCATGCTCAACTTGGATTTGAAAATATCAAACAATGTGCAAGGAAGATCCTATGAAGTATAACTTGAAGTCTTCATCATGTACTACTGTTGTCTTTGACTGCAGTACCTGCAGTGTTTGTAGGTACATGGAAGACTTCTTTTAGTAATGCTGCAGGGAGTTTACAGGAAATTAAATAACTTGCATGAAAAATTGACTTTTAGTTGACTGCGGTTTTCTTTGACGACAATTCCCGTAGTGTCTGTAGATAGACAAAATGCTTTTGCAGGGAATGATGTAGGGGAGTTTGTATGAAAGTATAAGAAACTAATTCCTTCCTTTCCACAATCCACTCATGTGAAATGACGAAAGACGCCACGGAGGCGGTTGCAGCCGCAGCTTCCTGCAGGAAGGAATAGCAGTTGAAATCTGTAGGGGGAAAAAATGGCAAAAATAGCTCATCCCTTCTATATACATTTGCTACGAGACACATCTATAAAAATAACTTCTCTTCGGTTGGGAGTTCCACTGAAGAGAGAAAGTCATGCTCTCCGAACATCAGTGGTGGCTCTCCGATTAGGATTTCCACAAGACGGAGAAAGAGTAAATCACACCTAAGAAATTTTGCTGAAAGAGAAAGCTGTAGGAGAAAGGGCCGTTGGAAATGCAGCTCCCCCTGACGCCTGTGCAGGGAAGGGAATAATACTGTAAGAGAAAGGGCCAGCGATAAATTAGACTCAGGAACCAATGCTGGATTTTTATGGAAGAAGAAAAGGAAAGGGTAGAAGTAGCGTTGGATTTCAGGGAAAAAATTGCGTTGTTTCCTGTGACTAGGAAGAACAAAAAGAAAGACTATGTTTCCTGCTAGAAAGTCCTTCGGGTAAGAACAAAGGGAAGTTCCTACGGGGAGGAATGGCGCGAAAGTCCTGCGGTTGGGAGGGACACTAGAGAAGCCATCGACATACAACTCATTAGAGAAGAGTCGCCGGTGAGAGGGAGAGATGAACGACAAAGGTCTGACATAAATTTTATCGGGAGAGGTCGCCGATGAGAGAGCGGCATCAATCCATAGTTGGTTGCCAATGTGATATACCCTCGACGAGGATCTCAAGGATGTCCTCACTTTTCGAGACTAGAATCTAGGGATCTACTTTTCAGCGGAGGGAGTTCTGGCAGCTGGAACTTCTTGCCAGAAGGATCAGTGGCAACAACATATAGGAAACCGGCAAGGAATTGGGGAATCGGCGACAGTTAGGTTGATAAACGACGACAGCTAGGGGAACTGACGACTATATAGTTCTCCACGGAACAGAGCTCTACGGGTGGAAAAACAACAGGAAGAAGAAAATTTGCTTGCAAACTACCGCTTGCTTTCTAGAGGCCGGCAGAGTCGAACCTCCCGGCTCGAGAAGGGCCAGCTGATAGGCGAAGCCTACAGAGATAGAAGAAGAAAAAATTGCTGTTTCAAATACTAAGATGAGTGCCTCTCCATTCTCGCATGCAGGACGACAGGAAGGGAGTCTGGCAGTTCTGGAAGGGGAACCGGTGGCTATGTTACGGAATTAGGTTCTGATACCATGCTGAAATTCAAAATACAACAACAACAACAAAGCCTTAATCCTGCTAAGTGGGGTCGGCTACATGAATCCTTTTTCTCCATTGCGTCCTATTTAGTGTCAAATTTTCGTTTAATTCTAATAAATTAAGATCATTTTTTATGTAATAAGCCCAAGTTTTCCTAGGTCAACCTCTACCTTCCTTAACATAAGTTGTATCTAAAACATCTACACTCCTAGTCGGATCATTAAGTGGCCGACATTTAATGTAACCAAATCATCTAGGGTGACTCTCTCTAATTTTATCTGTCATTGGTGCAACACCAACCCTATTACGGATATATTCATTTCGCATTTTGTCTCTTAAGTGTAAAGCCACTCATCCACTTAATCATTCTCATCTCGGCAACAGTTGACTTAGCATTATGCTTCTCTTTTAAAGGCCAACATTCAGCACCATAGAGCATTGCAGACCTCACCACCATCTTATAAAGTTTTCCTTTCAGTCTAAGCGGTACTTTTCTATCACACAATAGGCCGGACGCATTCCTCCACTTCAACCAACCAACATGAATTCTACTATTAACATCCCCATCTATATCACCATCGCTTTGAACAATGGACTCGAGATATCTAAATCGTTCACACCTTTTAATGATTTGATCACCCAAAGTTACACTTCTGTCATTAGAGCTACTATTACTAAAATTACATTCCATGTATTCAGTTTTAGTTCTACTCAAACGAAGACCTTTAGACTCCAATGTAGACCTTTATACCTCCATTCATATGTATTCAGTTTTAGCTGAAATTCAAAATAATTTGAAATTATTTTATTGATATAAAAGGGGTATAAATAATCCTTACATGACTCATATAATAGGAAATACAATAATAATAAAAAAAAACAGGAAATGAAACATATAATATCTAATATCTCAAATTAATCAATTCATATTAATTATTTGGAGATGAATAAAATAACCTAACATATGAAAAGCTTAAAATATGAAAGCAAATAAATCCAAATCTAAAAAAATAAATCTAAAATAGGAAAGAAAATAAATTTTATTAGGAAATGAATCTAATTCTAATTGAAATAAATTATTTCCTAATATAACTTCTAACACTATAAAATATCTCTTATTGGCTATCTGAGAAATTTAATCAAATTTTTTGTTATGCCAATAGCATAACAAATATTATTAATTGAAGAAGATAAGTTTGTAGATGAAGGAAAAGGTAGGTCTTCAGCACTTTTAAACTGATCAAGAGAATCATCAATAATAGCAATCACATCTGATCCAAACTAAGGATGCAAAAAAATACTGATTATAGAACATTACAACCAATGATTCATTCACATGCAATATGAACATGAGAAGATCGAGTTAATAATAGACAATGAGATGAAATAGCCTATCTGCCATCATCATTTCTTCTTAGGATCTTTATTTGGTTCAACCTCGACTGCATAAGTTTCACTCTACAACCTTATTTTATGTGATCATGCTTCCCTCATCTATAGCAAGTTTTATTAAACTTGTACTTCAACATCTGATTAGGGTTTTCATTTTTGTTATATTCACTCAAATTTTATCTTGATTTTTGTCGCCCTTCTCTATAGTTTTATTTATAGAAGTTTAGTCTTCTTCAATAGATATGGAATTGGCTTTTCCTATTTAAGAGTTAATAGAATATTTTATAATGAATCAAATTTGGTGGTGAAGCCCAATCAAATATAGCTGTCACGCATGGAAATTTTAATCTGAACATGAATGAAAACTCTATAACATTTACTGTCATCTTATCGAGAACTTAGATCAAGAGTATGGATCTCATCAAATATTTTGGTTTTAAGAAAAGCTAAGAGTTTGCAATGCTATCTTGCTTCAATGGTGCAATGTTGCTCTACGAAGGTTGTGTCCATGCCTTATTGGTTATATAGTTGAGAACCAAGAGGAGATCCAACTCCTTTTCGGATTTCCCTGATCCTTGAATTGGTAGATGGTGCACCTTATACATTGTGACTTTGAACAATGATCGGTTTTCAAGCTCTGGTACTATGTTGAAAACTCAACAAAATAAGTTATACAAAATCAAAATAAAATTTATTTTTCAACTGAATCTTAGGATTTTTTTTTTAATTTGTTTCTCTGATGTTTTTTCCATGCCTCCTTATCATGCATGGGTATTATGAACATGCGTGTCGAGATTTTAAATTTCACGCGGACAATTGAAATTGTGATTGTTTAATTGGCAAAGTAATATGCTTGTTGCCAAAATTTTTGCTTGAATATGCTCTTTTTATCGTTGTTTTAGTGTTTCGCCTAATTATTTTTATTTGTTCTTAATCCAGATTGTTTAGGAAGACGGTTGGGTCCAAGCTTTCTTGGTAGGGGTGCTGATGATTCAGTGGTACTCAATGAACCTTTATTTTGATTGATTGAATTCCATTCATTATTGGGGTGGGCATGACCAAAGATTTTGTTCATTGCTACTTCAGACTCTATTTAATTGTCAAGTAGTTTAAGCTCATGCACAGTGAAATATTTTTTTTTAATTCTGCAGAGGCTTCAGAGAGATCTATATACACTGCTTGATCAAGCAAATTCCGTGGAAATCCCAGCTGGCCTAAGATTTCCCGATTCATTTGACGAGTTTCTTTCTGAAATGAAGCACAACAACTATGATGCAAATACATTTGTGGTCATGGTGAAGGGCACGGTAAATGGCTTAACCATTTTATTTTTTATTTTGTGTTTTATTTCAGTGTTGCAACTTATTCATTGGAAATTTACATGCCTACCACACAATTTCTATGTTTTACTCTCTAACACCTAAACTTTCATATTTACATGCATAACGATTTGGTGTGATAATCATAGGCATGAAACGGTGTATTTCACTTTTAAAAAATGAGTGATAGTGGCATATTTGATGTGATATTAAAGATTTGTGTGCTATGCATGTGAATATGAGTTTAGGTTTTGGATATGTAAATACATAAGAATTGCCCCTTTATTTATTTGCAATATCCAATGATAGATTTTATGCTTGAAGATGTGCTGGATATATGCTTGCTACCGCTTTTCTCTTTTTTCGATTCATTGTGCTTCCAAAAGTTTTTTTTTTCGAAAGAGATTTTCTAAAGGGACAATGCCTCTCTCTTTTATTTCACTTGCGAAGAAGCATTTATGATTGTGATGTAAAGGAAATTTATTATATGGACAGATGGGGATATATATGAGAATTTAAAATTCTAGAATTTGGGCTGAAGTTTAAAATGGAGAATGCTTCGGGAGTATTATGTTATGGTAGGTGTCATAGAGGCTAAGTAGGTTTTATATAATTGCAAATAAGTGGGCTATGTTATATCAATTCTGTGTGCTGAGAAATTAAAAATGTCGTTGATATGCAAGTTGTATGTGGTGAAGATGAGAATGTTATGATTGATATATTGTGATAAATTAAGCAATTTATTTTAGGAATAGTTAGATCTATATTTATTAAAGATAAGGTGATTGAAAATATGTTGGGTGATTTGAACATGCATGACAGAAGTTAGAAAATACGCCCATTAGACAGTGTGATGAAATTTGTGTTGAAGGATTAGAATGAAACTTTGTTATAGCTATAATGACTTGGATGGAAGATGAAATGATTTGCAAAGAATAAGTCTAACACTTTAGGCTGCAATGGACTGGAACGAATAGAAAATTAGGTATCATAAAGCTGGCCACAAGTAGTTGGGCTAAGGCTACAAATGATGATGATGATGATTGAACTATATCTATTGTTTTGATCCTTCTAAAGCTCTGGAAGTTCTTATTTTTGAGCATTCTATAGCATTTTAGAAGAATTAAAACGTCAACATCATTGATTATAATAAATAATTTTGAGCCAGGTGTGCTCAAAGGATGAATATTCCTCTTTCTTTTACATTGGATTTTCTGGAATTAATTTTACTTGATCATAAATATGTCTTCTTGTTTATTGATTCGCCAGCCTCTGCACTGTTTTTTTAAAAGTTGACTGCTAGAATTGTGAAAATCATTTCTGTACTATCGGCCCGCTGCTATCTTTGTCATCCGGGCCGGCAATCCAAAAGTTCACCGTGATTTCATGCTTTCCGATTCTGTTAAAAGTTATTCGTGTATAGATTTCAATGCACTTGCTGCTCATCTTTATGCCATTTAAGAGATTTTAAAATGGCTTCCTATTTACAATGTTTAGAACTTTCGTTATGCAGATGGAATATATGAATAGAGAAGTAAAGAAGGCCAGACTAGCAGAACAGTTGAATAAACATTTTGCAGCAATTGGTATTCCAAAAGGTCTTCATTGTCTCTCCCTAAGATTATCAGATGAGTACTCTTCCAACGCACATGCACGGAAACAATTACCGCCACCTCAATTTTTGCCTCTTCTCTCCGATAATTCGTTCTACCATTTCGTTGTAGCAACTGACAACATTATAGCGGCCTCTGTTGTGGTTAACTCTGCAGTAAGGTCTTCAGTGAAAGCTGATAAGATAGTTTTTCATGTTATCACTGACAAGAAGACCTATCCAGCTATGCATTCATGGTTTGCATTACATTCTATTTCTCCAGCCACCATTGAGGTAAAGGGGGTTCACCAGTTTAATTGTCTGACAAAAGAGAATGTGCCTGTGCTTGAAGCTATAGAAAATCATGATCATGTAAGAAATCATTATCATAGAAATCATGTCACAGGGACCGATATTGATGATAACCCGAGGGTTTTTGCTTCGAAGTTACAAGCAAGGAGTCCAAAATATATTTCTCTACTCAATCATCTCCGCATATACCTTCCCGAGGTAATATCATCACCATTCACCAGTTGTATGTTTATTCTAAAGATAATGAAGGCAGAAAGTAGGCCTAGAGAGAGAGTATCTTTGTGTTTGAGCTCGGAATTAAACATATGAACTTTGAGTAAACTGACAAAATATCCCCCTATTTACATTGGATCATTTTAGTCTCATTGTGATAAAAGTGTCAGATTAGTCATCAAATTCTTTTAGTATGGGCTGAAGTGGTCCCAGGGTGGACTATTTTAGTCCCCATTAAATAGTTTGGGGAATAATTTGATATTTTTATAGACTCTTGGGACTAAAATGGACATATTAAAAGAATTAGGGGATTATTTTGATACTTTCCTCTATGAACTTTTATTGTAGTCGTACCCTTGATTTGAGGCTGATAGTAAATAATTTATAGATGACAACAAAAGCAACTTAAGTTGAAGGTAAGACTTGGAGCAAGTGTTTTGTAACAATGAGTCAAAATGTCGGAAGTTTTAAATGCAGGTTACCTTGCTTAGTTCGTTCAAATCTTATGGCTTCTTCCAATCATTTTTTTAGTGTTGACCAAGTTCATGGATTAATTTCAATTTTTTTGGTGCTCAGCCTGCATTGCCGCTGATGAATAATCTAGCCTTCTAAGAACTTTTATATTCTAAGTTCAGATTGCTTCTTCATTCCATACCAAGTTCATGAACATTTGAACTTTTGTAATTGAATCCTTCATTTACAAGTAGCTTAAGGATAGGATTTGGACGAAGGTTTTGGAACAATGAATCAAATTAGTTGAAGTTTAACATGCAGGGTATCCTCTTGAATACTGCTCAAATAATGTGAACTCGCTCAAGTTCATTGATCAGTTTAATTGTTTTTTTTTTCTTTTCTGAAATTGTCTCGTTTGTGATGAATACTCTATTCTATCAAGTTATGTGATAAGTTTCAATGCCTTTCTTACTAATATTTGCACACTAGGCTCTTATATATATATATATATATATATATTCATAGGAGGCGAATGATCATTATCCTCCCATTTAAATTTCGATGTTTGAATTTGCAGTGTGAGATTTGAACTGCCCATTTTCTTTTTAGTATCTTTTTAAGATGAGATGGTTACTAATTGATTCTTTCTTTTTTTTATTTTATTATTATTTTTTTCTAAAAGTTCATTCCAATTGTATTGGAAAATGATTATAAATTTTCATTTCTAGCATTTATTAACTGACCTGAAATTTGATGTAAGTTATTGCTTGTATTTATACGGTATTGATGGCTTTGATTAATAAAATATATTCGTAATCTTGACTTTTAAGTGGTCTTTTGTTGGTGATTAAAGCATCCTTATTTTTCTCCTTGTTTGAGGAATGATTAAATTATTTTAAAAGATTGATAAACCTAATGCATAATTAATTTTTTTCTCATGGGTTAAACTTAATTATATGATCTTGAGTTTGAAGATTTTATACACAATGCTGATTGAGCTGCACTTTTACTATTATGTTGATCATGCTTTTTATTATTAAATTAAACAGATGTTCCCAAGCCTCAATAAGGTTGTGTTTCTCGATGACGATGTCGTTGCTCAACATGATTTAACACAACTATGGGATATTGATCTTTATGGGAAAGTAAATGGCGCTGTGGAAACCTGTAAAGGAGAAGATACATGGGTTATGTCGAAGCGTTTCAGAACATATTTCAACTTCTCGAACCCTCTGATTGCCAATAATCTAGATCCCGATGAATGTGCTTGGGCATATGGTATGAATGTCTTCGACTTGAAAACATGGAGGAAAACAAAAATCAGAGAGACTTATCATCATTGGATGAAGGAGGTAATTACTAATCGTTTTAGTTTTCATAGATATTGCTCAAGCTTCGCTTTAAACATGTCTATAATCTAAGGGCATGTTTGGGGATTTTTTTTTCTTTTTATTTAAAACATATCTGTTTGGTGTGTTTCTTACAATTTTTTTTTTATTTCTGAAAAGATTTAATATATTTTTGAAAACACTCAAAACAAATTTAAGGTATTGTCTATGTTTTTCAAAACAACCATACTTTCATCAAGTAACTAAACATATTTTGTTTCAAATTAAAACATAAACAAAATTAAAAAAAAATAAAATGGAACTAATTGCACTTTTGATTTTTTTTTTTTTTTTTTGTTTTTTTTTGTTTATATTTTGATTTAAAATAAAACATATTTGGTATGACATAACATTTTTAGTTGTTTTTAAAAATACCCAAAATAACTTTTAGACGTTGAGTATTTTAAAAACAAGTTAATTTGTTATAAATAAAAATAAAAACACGTAGAAAATATATTATACAAATATATTTTTAAAATAGAAGTATAAAAAAATAAAAAATAAAAAATAAAAGTGATCCCCAATAAGCCCTAAGCTATCTTTTTTTTTTTTTTTCATTTCTAGAGCGTCAACTTTACTTTTTTTTCCAAATGGTCCGTTTACAATTGGGCATAACTATGAATATGGCGGGTCAACATCCATCTAAAGCTTGCCAAATTATGCTTGAAAAAAAAGGGCATTTACATACATACCACCCAATTCCTATGTATTTAAATTTATTTTTACATTTATATCACCAAAATGTTTCATATCACATAAAAAATACCATTATTTTAACTTTTAAAAAGTTAAATACAACTTTTCATGCTTAGTTAAGGTGATATAGTTGTAAAAATTGAAGTTTAGGTGTTGAATATGTAAATACATAGGAATTGAGCGGTATATATGTGAATCTTCGAAAAAAAAAAAGAGCCCTGGAGAGGCCAAGTCCATCAAGGAATTTGCAGAGCTCGCTCTTTCTTGCTCATATATATAATATATTTTAATAATTAGTAAGTACATAAAATTCTATAGTTTTTAGGAAACAAATTTGTGCAATGGCATGTTGACATTGCTGGATGCTTGTCAGAGCTAGACCTTGCTAATAATTGGCGGCTGGCAATGCTAGGTGTTTTTATGGGCTATTGGTATTGTTAATCATTTTGTGATTTTAGATGTGTTTACTAACCCGTCCTTTATGTTGGCCCATAAAGATTTTTGAAGGGCTGACCTTATAAGTCAACTCAGCTCATTTGACATCCTGAATCATTACTAAATATAGTGATATTTTGTTCAATATATATATTTGCATCCATGCTAAGACCATGTAGCTTAGTTGCCCATCAACAGAAGAACATACGGATATAAACTCAAAAAAATTAGATGTAATTTGCACTTTTAGATAATTTAAAGTCAATAAAAGATCCTATTTAAACAATTCAATCAAATGTTGAAAGTATGTTGGTAATTGTGAGTTAATCTTTTTTCCTTGGAATAAATATTTTTTTAGTTAAATACCCTCTTCCCTTTTATTACAATTAAATGAAAATATGACACTCAATAGATGCAATGGGAAAAAAGGATCCATATGGCTGACCCCACTTAGTGGGATAAAGGTTTGTTGTCGTTATAACTACTCTCTTCTCCTTGTTCTTCTTAAAATCAGTTTGGATTTATGTCGAGCAAGTCTACTATGAAAGCCATACATTTATTGAGAGGTTTGATGGAAAAGTATAGAGAGAATAAGGAGGATCTACATATATATTTATTGATTTAGAAAAAAAAAAAAAACTTATGATAAATTTTCAAGAGAAGTACTTTGGAGAATTCTAAAACAGAAGGTGTTGATATTTCGCATTTTTAAATCATTAAAGATATGTATACTAGAGTTGTTACTTGTGTTCAAACACAAGGAGGATTGACTAAGTATTTTTCTATTTCAGTTGGATTACATTTGGGATCGGCTTTAAGCTCCTATTCTTTTGCTTTAGTTATGGATGTTTTTACTATACATTTACAGGAGGATGTACGTTGATGTATGATTTTCGTTGATGATATCCTTCTTGTGGATAAAACCATAAAGAGAGTTTGGTAAAATTTGAATTATGGAGGTCGCTAAAGCTTTTTTTTAGTAGATCTGAAATTAATAGATGGAATGTAATTTTAGTATAGTAGATCTACCGACGGGTTTGTAACAATGGGTGATCAAGTCATTAAAAGGAGTAAACATTTTAGATATCTCAGGTTTATTGTTCAAAGTGATGGTGATATAGATGAGGATATTCTTAATAGAGTTCAAATTGTATGGTTGAAGTGGAGGAATACATCTGGCCTATTATGTAATTGAAAAAGTATCCGTTAGACGAAGGAAAATTTTATAAGATGACGGTGAGACATGCAATGCTTTATGACACATAATGCTGGCCTATAAAAGAGGAGCATAAAATTAAGTGTTGCTGAGATGAGAATGCTTTGGTGGATAGGTTGTTTTACACTAAGAGATAAAATGCGAAACAAATATACCCACGAAAGGGTTGGAGTAGCTTTATTGGTATACAATGTTAGAGAGAGTCGTCTTATATGGTTTGGTCTAGGGGTGCAAACGAGCCGTGCCAAGCTCGAGCTTGAATGGAGAACTTGAGTTTGACTTATATTGGTAACAGTTGGCTCGTGAGCTCAAACTAAAAACTTAATTTTTATGGGAGCTCGCCGAGAATATATTGGTAGTCGGAGGAGGAGGAGGCAACGGGAGCTCATCGGAAATGCATCGAAATGACTAATGGTAGCCTAATCGAACATGCTTGCGAGCCAACAAATCAAGCCGGGATAAACTCAGCTTGTGAGCTCATTAACGAGCTGAGCTCGAGTCGGCTCGACTCATTTTTACCATTAGTTGGTCATATTAAATGTCAACCATCTGATGAACTTATTAGGAGAGTAGATGTTTTGCATTTTACTTCTACTAAAAAAGGTAGAGGTAGACCTAAAAGGATTTGGGTATTTTGTTTTGAAAATGCTCCTAATTTATGAGAATTAAATGAAAATATGAAACTCAATAGGGCATAATAGAGAAAAATGTTTCATGTAGCCAACGCACTTAGTGGGACAAAGGCTAGCTGTTGTTGTTGCTCTCTTCCCCTTTTTTCCTGTTATCTTCTTATTATTGGAGTTCAGAGTGTTTATTCAGGATGTGTTCATTTTCTGTGTATGCTAACAAATCATCTCCTTGTGAACCACTTAAATTTGTTTAATTTGATTTTTTGCCTCTTCAAATATAATTCAGAATAGTCTATCTTTTGGATTATTTTAGATCAAATTTGATTAGTTAAGGGACAACTTTGGATTATATTTGAGGAGTCAAGGGATAATTTAGTTATCTTCTTATAATTTACTATTAACTAATCTGCGACTACAATAATCTCATCAAATATATATATATATAAAATGTGCATTTCTTTAATATATATATATATATATATTAATTCTATATTTGAGCATTATGCATGAAAATGTGCATTTCACCTTTAGAAAGGTGAAAGTGATATTTATGATGTGATATTAAAGCTTTAAGGGCTATGCATTTAAATATGAAAGTTTTGGTGTTAGATATGCAATCAATAAAAATGATATGATTATATGTTTTGTATTTGATATGATCCGAGGCAAAGTTCGACACGATTTTTCAGAAAAGTTAGAGCAAATTAATATTTTTCTTCAATAACGTCAAATCAAGACAATACAACACACAAATACGAAGGATAAGCATCTACAATTCAAGAGGTAGGCAATCTCTCTGAATTCCACCAATTCGAGAGGTAGAAAATCTCTCACATACCCTAATAATCATAAACCAATCTCATGCATAAAACCTAACCCTAAATAAAATAGGCCTATTTATATCCAAAATCTATAATAATAAAAAATTAAATTTCTCTTGGGTGTACAAAAGACAAAAATGCCCTTTAGACTAGACACCAACGTAACAATATTATAGTTTTTGTGTTGATTTGTTGGAGCTCCATGCACCAGCAACATTTAGTCCTCATCTTCACCTTTTCTTTTACTTGAATGTTAGTTTTATATTAATGATAAAAGACCATAAACTTTGAAAAATTTTTCCCACCAATATTTTCTCAATTTAAACTATTTTTCTAACATTTCCTTAAATTATCTGCTGCAGAACTTAAACTCAAATTTGACTCTCTGGAAGCTTGGAACACTACCACCAGCTCTAATAGCCTTTCGAGGGCACGTTCATCCAATTGACCCATCGTGGCACATGCTCGGCTTGGGTTATCAAGAAGAAACCAACCTCGATAACGTGAGAAAGGCCGCCGTTATCCACTACAATGGTCAATGTAAACCATGGTTAGATATTGGTTACAGGCACCTAAAGCCTTTCTGGACCAAACATGTAAATTACTCCAATGTGTTCATAAAGAATTGTCATATATTGGAACCAGCAGATTAATCAGCTAAAAAGAGTTGCTAGAACTGAATGAAACACAGCTTCTGTTGAAGTAGATATTGGAAGATTGTATTTTTTTCTGGTTAAGATACAAGGAATATGTCAGAATATTATTTCAGTTATACGAACCGTGCCGAGCGGAATCTGGCGAGGACACGAGGAGCAATCGGCTAGGCAAGTAAGATTGTGAGTGAAGGTCATTCTATAAGTTTCATGTTTGTAGAATATTTATTCATGCTGAGGGGGTATCCAAGCATGATTTATCTCAGTCAGCAGGAAACAGAGAAGAAATCAGCTAGAGGTAAGGTAAGACTTGTCTTGTTTTAGCAAGGAGGCAGAAATTATTGTTGATTTTTTAAAATTAATTTTCTTATTTTTTATTGCTAGATAAATTTTTTTTTTTTGTATTTTTACATGATATAATTTTGTATTCTTCAGTTTATTAATTGTAAAAAAGAATGGATATTTTTGCAATTGGGTTCTTATGGAATAATTTTTCATTGGAGATCAGGGATTTGTTACTTTGCATGTGTGTTGAAAGTGTTAGATGTTTTGTTTCATATATAATTTATATAATTCTTATAATCTAATGTAGGTTTAAGGTTTAATGTGAATTTATGATGTGTATTGAAATTTTTTTTTCTCTATTGGCTTCATTTGCATAACTTTTAAATAAAATAAAGACATAGAAATTGTTAAACTTCTAATCCAATGAGTTTAAGGAAAATTAATTAACATAATAGCATTTAAAGTAAGCTTCATGATTTAACTATAAGCATTACAACAACAACAACAACAACAACAACAACAACAACAAAGCCTTAATCCCACTAAGTGGGGTCGGTTACATGAATCCTTTTGCTCCATTGCGTCCTATTTAGTGTCAAATTTTCGTTTAATTCTAATAAATTAAGATCATTTTTTATGCAATAAGCCCAAGTTTTCCTAGGTCTACCTCTGCCTTTCTTAACATAAGATCGGATCATCAGGTGATCGACGTTTAATGTGACCAAACCATCTAAGGTGACTCTCTCCAATTTTATCTGTTACTGGTGCAACAACAACCCTATTACGGATATATTCATTTCGCATTTTGTCTCTAAGTGTAAAGCCACTCATCCACCTAATCATTCTCATCTCGGCAACACTTAACTTAGCATTATCAAAGAAAAATAAGATTTAACTTTAAGCATTATCAAAGAAAAATAAGATTAAATAAATAGATTGTGCCCAAGTGTGGGGATGTATTGAGTATAAAACCCCCTCATAAAAGTTTTCACTCATGTAAAGAACAATAATACTTAACTAATTGGAAAGTTGTGCATATTCTTTGTAAGAGTTATGCTTAATACAATTTTATGCTACCATAATGAAGAAATTAATTTATCTAAAATGCTTTGGAATAACTCACAAGCTTAAATATGACTCTAAAGAAAAACTCCTATAGTAAGAAGAAAGTTAACCAAAAATGATTTCATACACACTTTATTATAAGAACAAATATGAGGATGCTCAAGTTTAACTAAATTTAATATAAAATTTTTATTTTTAAATATACTAATCATATAATTAAATATTTATTGAACAATTAATTATTAACAATAATTTTATCAGCTAATTATATTAAATATATTCATTCATTAGTAATTGATTAAATATTCATGTTAAATCTATGTGCTAGAGTACACACGCCTCAAGAGATGAGAGCACGAAAGAAAAGAGAAGCCACCAGACAATATGAATTTGGGGAAATGAGTATATAACCATTTATTCATAATACATCCCCTATTTATAATCATAGGTGGATTAAGTTCACAATTATATTATTATCCCTCTTTATCTCATTGGTTAGAAGGTATTTATTGTATTTTTCCTAATATTGGTAGTTAATATAACTACATCTAAAATACAAATAACTTAATGGACACCGCTTTCATGAATAGTTGCGACCATCGGATATAATAAATGACAAGACACATGATTTTTACTTCTAGCTGTTGGTTAGCTAATTCCTGATTGATTCTATCGGTCAATCGATTCAACCGGTCGTTTACATTCAAGGGATTACTGATCATCTGAGCAAGTGTACTGAGTTAGCCGGTCGTTTAATAATCTTATGTATGCAATTCCAATCAGAAATCATAGAGTCCCTTCGAACCGCTTGATCTCTTTAAGATTCGTGCTGATATTTTTCCTATATAAATATTAGTTCCCCAATTTTCTTGCTCATTGTCAACTACAATATGGACAAGAAATAGTTAATTAAATCTCATCAAAACGTAATGATTACTTCCTAGTTTTTCGTGCTCATAAGATCTCTATAAATAGGGTCAGTAGTCTTTCCTTCTCATCTCGATATCAGATTTCAAACACAAAAATATTTGACATGAGAGCTCTAGACTGTTTTGATGACGGTGCTTTGAATAGCTCTTGAAGAGTTTCAGCTCCCTCCTCAGCATGTTCCTGTTCCAGAAAATGAAAAAAATGAAGAAGAAGGTGGTGGTGAGGAAGAAGAAATGCAAGGACCATGTAATCGACTTAAATGATCAAATTGCATCTGTCACTGGCCTCGATGTTGATCGACCAAAAAAAGTAGTAAGAGCGGAGAAAGATTGAGGGCCTTCAGCTCCTCTCATGGTTCATGTATCGATCATCTAGGAAGAGTCTCACCGGGTTGATCCAATCACTCAGGAGGTAGCTAGTGTCCTGGAACAACTTAGTATAATGGTGATTTCCAAAGTTCCTCCGTCTGAAGTGCAAAAAATCAACACTTCCATCCAAGATTTGCCATTTCTCCAAAATTAATTTTGGATGTTGGGATTCCGACCTGTCTGGGTATGGGGAAGACCAATGTTGTTGTTGATTCTACAATTCCAACAACCGTGCTTCATCAAACAATCGGAGAGAGCCAACAACTGACCAATGATGCGATCAATCGATTATCCAATCTTTTCAATACTTCCCAAGTAATGGATAGTGGTCAGCAACAGTCTTCCGGATTGTTGGAATGTAGATTGAATGAAATAGTAGATTATTTTGAGCGGTTAACAAGATGATTAAACAATGACGTTGTTCAAGATCTACAATCCAGTCGAGATGTCGAAGAGAATGCACACTCAAGGAGAGGAGAGTTATAGGTCCATCGAACTCACAAGAGTTGATGAGGCAATGTATAGCTGGGCGACTTACTATTGCTTAAGTGGCTACTTAGCCAAGAACATGTCTCGGCTCAAGTGGTCGAAGATCTTTGTTAAATATTTTCTTTTGAATAATCCATGTAACAATTTTTTGTTTTAATAAATAAAAAATTTCTAATATATATATATATATATTGAAGTGGTTTCGCTCGCCGTTACTCTTTGATTGGCAGCTACATTGTTAGTCATGAGTCTCATGGGGTCACGGCTTCGAGCCCGTGTGAGCGCATCTGCCTGCAGTACGGGATCGAGTAGTGAGACACATGAGGTTGGTTGTGGGCTCTCATCAGGTCAATCTTTTCTTATAATATAGAGTGATTCTATTAAAGTTACGTGTTTTGTCCATTTTTTTTAATATAGAGACATTTAGAATGATGACCTTTCATTTCGACTTCCACACCAATTTTATTATAGATACGTCACGGACTCTTGTTCTTAAGAGTTTTCTAAACTCTTCTAATTCTTCTATATTTTCCTTTTTTCCTCATGACTCGTAAGTACTCTCCCAATGTATTTAGCACTTACCCTTCAGTCGATTCTCTGTCTTAACTGAAGATGAAGCGTAAAAGTGAATGTATACATATTTGACGATACCGTGAGACTTCGAGCCAATAGAAGTTCCAACTGAGCGACAAGCAAGTTTGGAGATAACTTAGTGTTCTATTGAAATCAATTTCGATGCGGTCTGATGCTCTCATTATGTACCAAGCTAAAGAATGTTTTTAATAGGTATAGAGTGATTCTGACGCAAGTCATGTCTAACTCGATCGCCGCGATCATAGCGTTCGCTATCTTTTGTTGTAGTTCGTGCATACTGATACACCTATAATATATAACATTTATTTACACATTTTTGTATTTATTTTTGAGGATATTACACTTTAATGGAATATATTTGTGTATTTTTCTATCAAGTACGCTTAAATGGATGAAATATGACAAAATGAGTGAAAAATGATCAAATTTGAAGTAAAAATGAAGGTGTAAAAATGAACTAGGGAGCCTAAGCGCCCAAATCTGACGCTTAAGCGCTAGTAGATAGAGAAGGCCGCGTCTAAGGGCTGAAGATCTATCGCTTGAGCGCAGGTTAGTTATTATGAAAGTTTAAAGAATTTTTGGCAAATTTCGAAGGGATGTTTGAGGCAAACCTTGGTGAAAGCGTTAATAACTAGTAATTGGCGCGAAAATGCATTCAAATGGCTCTCGAATGGAGGCAAATCTTAGAAGATTCATTGAATGTGGACACAATTTGAAGTGACACCAAGGCACCTTTGGAAAACTATAAAGAGAAGGACTTGGAGAGAAAGAAGAGAGAGAGGAAGAAGAGAGAGAGAGGAAGAAGAGAGATTTTAGAGAGTAGAAAGTAAGGAGTTGTAGGATTTTTATTTAGACTTCTTTTTATCTTTCTCATTTCTAGTGAAGGAGAAAGTGATTAGATAGTTCTAAGTAAGAATAAATTGTAGTTTATTAGTGAAGTAGAGAGATTTAAACCCTCTAGGGTTGGGCGACCAGATCTAGAGAGTTTGGTAAGAGAAAGAAATAGATTCAAATGAACTTCAGAGTTTGGTGGTGAGGAATTTGAGATAAGTTTCTATCATTGTGACTACATTTGATTTTAACTTAGACTTTTTGTGTTTCTATATGATTTCTACATTTAAAATTAATTGTTGTTGTATTCGCTCCATGAATTCTAAGTAGTTTTATTTATCTTTTTCCTTAAAATGAAAGTAATTAGGTCTTGGATGGAAGTTGTGGAAGTATTGATCTTTAATGCTGGAATAAGTTGTGATGATTTTATCCTTCTACTTCATTTACTTCTTGATTTGACCAATTAAGATGTTAACATTTGTTGTGAGAACATGTAAGATTCGTGATGGTATTGTCTCAGTCAACAAAATGGTAAAAATCACATGAGATTGTATGGATGAGAAATGTAATTCATATAATTGAGTGCAAATAAATAAAGAAATATACTTTAAAGGGTGTAGAATTAGACTAAAGCCCATAATTTGATTTATTGTTTTAGGTTTTGATACGAAAAATTAGCCCCCAGGTGGAGAGAGAAGAGGGAACTCTATTGTTAGAGCTAATATCTTCCCTACCTAACTCGTCTTCAAGACTGTTCAACTTTACAATTGTCAGAGTTCTTTATAGCATCTCTAATAAGGGTAAAAAATAATATTGTTCCTGTTTGACACAACACATTTTGAATACTTCCACAACATAACTCCTATACTTATTTCTCATTCATGATAAGGAAAAAGATATTTTATTTATACTTCTTTTATCTTACAAAAATCTCGTTAAAATTAGTTAGTTGTTTACTTTATTTTAAAATATAAAAAATTACCAAAAAAAATCGAACTTTCATTCCTACCTATAGTTTACGTATCTATCTTTTTCTAAATAGATTTTGTGTTCTAATTTCTTCTTAAAAGTTTATAAGTTTCTCTGTGGGTTCGATATTTCGGGACTTAATCAGAAAGTCTTATATTACTTGATAACGATACGTATACTTGCGTAGAATCCCAAAATTTAAATATAACAGTTGAATTCTTATTTGCATATGAGTCAAGTTTTTGACATTTTTGTAATGAAAGAAATATAATTAAAGAAAAAATAGAAAATTAAATCCATATATAAATCATAATAATCACGTATCAAAAATATCATGATCACATACCGCGGTCGACGTTCTTGTTTAGCTAGTTTTTATTCAAACTTGACAAAAATGGTCTCACTCAATTCTCCACCGGCTACAAACTTCAACTTATGGAATTGGAGAACAAGATAAATAATTAGAGAAAGTAGTTTCTGGTCATATGTTGCTCCAATGACTAGGGGACCTGAGTTGTTGGCGTAAATTTTTGATGTCACGAGTTTAGGGTGTTTGATTGACTAGCTCATTGTGTTCATTTGACTAACTCAAATGTAATATGATATAATTTAAAGAAATAGTTTTCTCACTAGGGGTACTACGCAAGTATACGTATCGTTTCAAGTAATATAGGATTTTATAAAAACCCCAGTATCGATCCCACAGGGAACTCTAAACGAAAAGAAAAGAAATTCAAGAATTTTAACTTTAAAAGAACTTTACTTAAGACTGCAGTAAATATCTAAAGTATTAATGATGAAATTAAGTTTACCAATTTATACAAATGCAAGTAAAAATAAATGCAGTGATTTATAAAATATATAAAAAGAAACTTTCTCCTAGCAAATAATTCATGAACAGTGTAAGATTTCCAATGTTTAGAAGTTTAAATGTGGTATTGTGACAAATAAGAGCATACCTATTATTTACTTCTTTAAATGTGTAAAGAACATTGACTAATCTAAAGTTGATCTCGACATGTATAGTGAGTAGGTTCTAGTCTCTCACTCCTAGATTATCCGATGTGCCCTCTCCATAGGACCTACCATTGGCCCTTAATTCCAACCTCTAAACCAAATTGATAAAAGAATCTAGCATGTCACTCTAAAAATATCAATTCTATTCCCATCAAATCTTATCTCCCTATCTATTTGCACTCTCTTTCATACGATCATCACTGATCTTTCCAAAGTGAAATGTGATACTTACAAGTCAAGAAATCTTAGCCCTTTCGGGTCTATAAGTTTCCTCAACAAATTTTAACAATACAAGCGACCAATTTGTAAATTAAGTGAAGGGTCGATGAAAATATAATCACAATTTTTAGGAATAAAAAAAGCTCTAAACAAAATCAAAATCACTTACTTGATTATTTCATATTGCAAGGAGAAAGAGAGAAAACTACTCAAAACGCATGGGGATAACAAAACAAAACATATTTATAAAACTCAAATCGAAAGTACAAGGCTTAAAGACAAAAATACAAATACTTTTTGGAATATTTCCCCAACACTCATTTGATGTTCTCTGACTTCTCTGACTTCAACAAACACTTACATGACTCACAAACTTCAAAAGTACAAAAACTCACAAAGAAAACTGCTCACACTCTTAACACACTCACACACTATATGACTCTATATATCCGACCCCACTGCCTCTTGGAATTAATTTATAGAGCTTTGAAAATGACTAAGAGTTGATTCAGACATCTCTTCAAAATTTGGCCTCATTCAGTGAATCTTCTAGAAAATAATCATGACACCTATGCACTAACTGTAGCGCCTAGGTGCCAGCTAAGTTCTGCATCTGATGCTTATGTGCCAATTCAGCTGGTTTGATAATTTGCTTTAGTTTAGCCCATTTTGCTTCTTTTTGATGTATTTCTGCTCCTTTTTACTCTTAAACTCTTTTTCACACATCTGCAATCAAAAACATAAAAAATACATTTCATTAAAGCATTATATCCTCAAAAATTAAGCATAAACAATATATAAAAATAAGTAATTTTAAGGTGGATCAATTCCTCCAAACTTAAACGTTACTTGTCCTCAAGTAACATTTCTTACTATATATAAAAAGTATAACTTATGGAAGTGAGTTTTATTTTAAGATTTCTATAGTTTTTGTTTATAAATGCAATAGTGAAACTTTAGAAAGATTTTTAATAACATAGGTTAAAACTAGAATGTAAAAATATTTAGTAGTCAAGTCTAAGGATTCCGATTTCCTATTTATTTCAAAAATAATTGTAGTTTGTCATATTAAAGATACTTAGAAGAATTACAAGAAAAAGAATTGCATGAGAACTTTATTAGTAAGGATGCTAATACTTTATAAATAAGCTTAGAAATGTAATTAAGTCTCTTTTCTTAGATGATTTAAGTAAAATCAATTTTTATTAGACATCTTCTCAAGTTTCTCGTCATATATATATATATATATATATATATATATATATATATATATATACTGCTTTTCTATTTTTTTTTCTTTCAGGATCATTTTCAATCCTGTCTTTTTCTTTTCATATCTTGTGAGGATTGCTATATCTAGACAGCCTTTAATGATTTTGAGCTCTACCATTTTCTTCTTAAAGTTAAAAGCCTTTCACATTACCTTACTTGATAAATGTGTATTAGGCTTGAAAAGATTTATCACAAGTCTCAATCTCTTTCTTTTCAAATAAAAATACAAAATCTTTAACATTTCCAAAAATACAATTTTCTTTATTTTAAATAATAAAAACAAAATCTTATACTCTTATGCTAAATATCTTAAATTCATAATTCAACTTTATTATTAAAAATTTTTACTTAAATTTACTATATTATTTACAAACTCAAAAATATAGTTATCTCAAGCTATAACAACTTATCACAGGTTATATTAATATAACTTTTGAAAGTATTTTTTACTTGGGACAAATAAGGTTCAATTTTTTTAAAAATTTCTTCATTCTCTCAAACTTAAGTTTAAATTATTTAAAAATAGTTCAATTTATAATAATCATGAAGAAAGAGAAAATTAAAAAAAAATTTATAAGCAGGAGAACAGTACTGGTATAATAAAAAAGTGCTGAGTAGTAGATAATTTAAATTAAAACGGTTAGTAGCAGGTAGCAGCCATATACCACATTGATTCGCTCAGTAGTGAACTCCACTACTCTTCTCCGAACAAAGACCTTGTCATCAACTGCTTCAGGTAAGTTCACATAAAACTCTCGTACAACGACAATGACGACAATAGCAGTAAAATAACAGAAGTATTCCCATTGTCGAGCCACAATAACATTTTCTATAGCTCCACTGGGTCAGTAGAAGCTTCACTCTATAATAAACTTTCTCGACGATGCAAATTCGTTGTAACTAATTTGTGCTTTTATATTGACACATTTGGCATTGTCGAAAGTTTCCTTTCCCTTTCCCTGCTTCGTCTTAAGAGCCATCTAAAAAGTTGAAGAAAAATTCTAACAAATTTTAAAATTAAGATATAATGCTTCCTACAAGCTTTTTCAAACTAAGCTTAAATCCATAGGTTTTTCACCAATTAATCAAATTTTTTTTTGCAAATTTTGGTCTCTACACAATGTATGAAAAATCCATGGTGAAATCGTAAAATAACTATGCTAAAATGTGGATCTAACCTCGAGAAGATGAAATCCCGTGGTATTTAATCCAAATGCTTGAAGATCTGAGCACAAGGACTAGCCTTAGGACCAGTTTTCACAAAAAGGAGAAAGAAGATGAAGCTTAAGCGTTGACAATGGCGTTGGTTTGGTTTAAGTCGCGAAAATGTTAAGTTTCGGCTGGTTCAGTTGAACCAGTGCCTAGGCACTGGTTTCGACGCTTAGGCTCCAAGCTGAGTTGAAGTCTGGCGCGTAGGCGTCATACCTGAATTTTTTTTTATTATTATTTTTTTATTTTTAAGTATAACATAGCAAGACTAAAGCCTTTAAACCAAAATTTTTTTATTAATTTATCATCAAACTTCATATTTATAATTTTTCCAACATCATTTATCTTCCATTTGTTCAATCATAATGTCCGATCCAAAGTTGAGTTCACCATTCTAACACAAGTTTTGTACAACAAAGGACGCTAAAACAGTTTAGAACACTAGAAATTAAGAACACACAACAACACAATCAAATACTAGATTAAGTAGCACACAAAACATCCATTACTAAAGTCAACACAAACATAAAACATAAACTCTAAAATCCTTCTAATGATCAGCCTTTGTTGACCTCATTCTTGTCACCCTTTTCACATGTTAAATAGTTGCGATCAAATGTGTGGAAGAACGGAGCACGAGCAAATTCCATAGCCATTTTTTTGTCAATCCAATTGTTCTTGCTATACATAGTTACATGATAATCCTGATAGCACGCCATATGATTGGATTAAAGTTTCATCTGCCACTCCAAATGCTCATATTGATGAAATATTTCATGCATCTTGTTGTTTGGAATTGACAGCTCCTCTTCAATCTTCCCCAATTTGCTCGTCATCCTTTCCAAACTCAGCACTAAAAACTCATTGAAATAGGTTTGGGCATCATTATGCACAAACTTATCTCCAATGGTTATACCATTATTAATACTCTCCACGGAAGCAGGTGAATGGAAGCAAGATCTCAAACTCCCTCTATATTTCTTCTATCTAGTCTAATTTTTGAAGTTCTGAACATTGGGGACGAAGGTAGGCCGGTTTAAAAGGAATGAAATGAAGAAAACTAATTGGGGGCGGTTATCCCCACGTCCAGAAATTGTAGTGCCTAGACGCCGAATTCTGGCACCTAAGCGCCAGCTTCATAGGACTTTAGTGCTTAGGCGCCAATTCTGGCGCCTAGGCGTGAGTACTCCAGTGAACACCGATTCACTTATCGTCAAATTTCTTCAAATCCCAATCATGTTTAATACCTTAAATAGTGTTAAAAAATGTTATTATAGCAAAGGATGGTCACGATATTATATTAATAATAAACATGAATCAAATCACACAAATCGATTATGAGTTGCCTCCCACAAAAGGCTTGGTTTAACGTCGTCAGCCCGACGTAACCAAATGTTTTACTCGGACCGACCCAGTATCAAAGTTTCTTTATAATAGTGCTTGTTTTCTCCAATGTAAGTTTCAACCTATGTACATTTACTTTAATTATACGTTCAGTTTTTGGATATTTAATATCCACAACCCCATAAGGATAAACTTTATCACAATAAATAGTCTCAACCACCTGGACTTAAGTTTTCCAAGAAATAATTTCAATCGAGTATTGTATAATAAAATTTCTTGTCCAAACTCAAAATTCTTTCTTAAAATCTTTCGATCATGCCATATTTTTATCTTTTTTTTATAAATTCTAGTATTTCTATAAGATTCATTCATAATTTCCTCGACCTCATTTAATTGCAATAATCATTTTTCTCCAGCGTCATTTAAATTATAATTAAATTCTTTTATCACTCAATAAGCTTTATGCTCTAACTTAATTGATAAATGACAAGCTTTTTCCAAATATGAGCATATATAAATACATTCCTATAAGAGTTATATAAGCAGTCATATAAGCCCATAATGCGGAATTAAGTCGATCAGACCAATCAGTTATATTAGGATTTACAGTTTCTCCAAAATTCTTTTAATTTCATGATTTGAAACTTCTGCTGATCTACCAGCCTGAGGGTGGTAAGTTGTGGTTATCCTATGTTTAATTCCATATTTTCTAAGTAATGTGTCAATTCTAAAATTCTTAGTGACTTACCCCATCAATAATGATCACTCTTGGCATTTCAAATCTAGTAAGAACATTTTTGTTTAAAAATTTTTCAGCACTTAAAGCATCACAATGAGGCAAAGCAATCGCTTTAATCCATTTAGACACATAGTCCACAGCTAATAAGATATAAATCTTTCATGAAGATGGTACAAATTGTCCCATAAAATCTAAACCTAACACATCAAAAATTTCAACTTTTAAAGTAAAATTTAGGGGCATTTCATCTCTTTTAGAAATATTGCCTACTCTCTGTCATCAATCATAAGTTTTCACATAATTATTAAAATCCTTAAATAATGTAAGCCAATAAAATCCAGAGTATAAAATTTTAAATGCAGTCTTATCTATTTCAAGTTGTCCCCCAAAATCAGATTTATGATTTTTTTGTATAATTTCTAGGGTTTCATTAATTGGTAGACATCTTTGAATGAATGAATCTCGATATATTTTATATAATAAGGGTTATCCTAAAAGTAAAATCTTCCATCATAAATAAATTTCTTTTTCTTGTGGTTCGTTAGTCCATATGGTAGAATATTACTAAGTAGTTAACTATATATGCATACCACAGTATATGCCACCTAGCAATAACATAAAGTTGTTCATCAGGAAAATTTTCATTTATGTTATCCTCATTATTCTTTTCATTTTCATGTTCAAGTCTTGACAAATGATCAGTAATTTGATTATCAACACATTTCCTATCCACTATCTAAAAATTAAATTCTTGCAAAAGTATGACCCGTTTGATTAATCCTAGTTTCACATCCTTGTTTGATATAAGATAATTAATATCGGAATGTTCAGTATGCACAATCCATTTTCCTCTAAGTAAATATGGCTTAAATTTATCAAAAACATATATTATTGCCAACAACTCTTTTTCAGTTGTTGTGTAATTAATTTGAGCTTCATTAAGTGTTTTATTGACATAATATATAACTTTAAAAATTTTATCATATTTTTTTCCTAAAACGTACTCCAATAGCGTAATAGCGCTTGCATCACACATTAATTCAAATAGTTTTTTCCAGTAAGGTGAATCAATGATAGGTGCAACAATTATTTTTTCCTTTAATAAATTGAAGGCTTTTAGGCAATCGTCATTAAAATGTAAATTAGTATCATTTTCTAAAAAATGGCATAGAGGCTTAGCAAATCTAGAAAAGTTTTTAATATACCTCCTATAAAATTCTGCATGTCCTAGAAAACTTCTTACTGCTGTTACTGAAGTAGGAGGTTATAGTTCAATAATAATTTGAATTTTTGCTGCATCAACTTCCATGCAATTTTTAGAGATTTTATATCCCAATATAATCCCTCATTTGACCACAAATTGACATTTTTCCCAATTGAGAACTAAATTTGTTTATTCACAGTGTTTTAAAACATTTGCTAAATGATTTAAACATGAATCGGAAGAGGTTCCAAAAACTGAGAAATCATCCGTAAAAACTTTAATTCCTTTCTCAATTAGGTCATATAAAATAGACTGCATACACCTTTAGAAAGTACAGGTGCATTACATAAACCAAAAGGCATTCTTCTAAAAGCAAAATTCTCATAAGGACTTGTAATTGTAGTCTTTTCTTGATCCTCCAGTAATCAGTAATTGGTGGTAACCAGAATCTCCATCAAAAAACGAAAATATTGGTGTCCAGCTAATCTATCCAACATTTGGTCCAAGAAAGGTAAATGAAAGTGATCATTTCTAGTGACAGTATTTAATTTTCTATAGTCAATATAGATTCACCATCCGGTGACTTGTCTTGTTGGAATTATTTTATTTTTTTCATTTACAACTATATTCACTACTCCTTTCTTAGGAACACAATAAATATGACTAACCCATGCACTATCAAATATAAGATAAATAATTCCAGCATCTAACTACTTTAAATTTTATTTTTTTACCACTTCTTTCATGATTGGATTTAATCTTCTTTGATGATCAGCCCTAGGTTTACAGTTATCTTCCATTAAATATTTGTGCATACAGATTGAAGGAATGATTCCTTTAATATTAGCTCATATCCATCCATAAGCTTTTTTATGATTTTTTAATGTCTCAAATAAATTTTCTTCTTGATCTTTACTTAACTCTAAGGATATTATCACAGGTAAAGTTGATGAATTTCCTAAGAATCATACTTAAATGTGTAGAAAGTACTTCGTCTCAAGTTTAGGAGGTTTTTCAATTGAAGGAATTAGAGATTTACTATTTTCAATAGCATTCAAAATCTCAAAGTTTTCCTGAACATAAATAGTATCCTTAGCATTTATCTCTAATGATTTTTCTTCAGAATCACTTTCAGTTTCACTATCTAATCCTTCTTGATCTAATATCACTTCAAGTTTTTCCTCGGAAATGACTTCAAATTTTTCTTGGAAATGTTTAATAATCATAAAATCAATAATATATATCCTATAATATCTTTTTTTAACAGCGCATCTCATTAAATTTAAACCACTTAGAAGATTAAGACCAACATGTGGGGGTTCAAGGATAAGTTCCCATAGGAATGATTAAACTTAGGGCAACCATGGGTGACTAGGGCTCGGCCTTGAACACATACCCTAATCCTTTGAATCCTCCACTTGTTCCAAAACCCTAAACTAATTCCCCTCTACCCCTTTAAGAAACTCATAAGGGTAGTCCCAAGCCTCTGATCTTTGATTGAGATGGCTAGGATCAATATGTGAAGGTTTCTACAGAGGTTACCACTTGGATGGCTTGGCCTCAAGTGGTTAGGTATGACTTAATACCTAAAAACCCTAATTCCAACCTAAACCCTAAAATTCAAACCAAAATTCTTAAAATTCACCAAATATCCAAATTCATTCCAAACTAAACCCAAATCAATTTGAAACCACCAAGTGATCCAAAATCACCCAAACCTACTAAAATTGGCCAAATTACCAAAATACCCATCGAAATACCCAAAATTATAAAAATCCAAAATTCACCCAATACAATTCCAAAAATCGTTTGAAAATTCCCCACATCACTAAATTATCCCAAATTTGCCAAATTTGACCAAATTGACCAATTTTGACCAAAACCCCAATTTTACCCTCAAATTGTCAAATCCCCAAATTAACTCCAATTTTCACCAAATTGATACCAAATTTCCCCAATTTTAATTCTAAACCCTAACTAAACATGACCAATCTCAATTAAAACCAATTTGAAGACCAATTGAATCAACCCCAAACCTTAATTTCAATTTTGGATCAAAACTCCCAAATTTGATAATATCCTCAAATTTCATCAAATTGAACACCATAACCAACCCAATTTCCTCAATATTGAATTATAAACTCTTCATAACATTCCCCCAGACCAATTTGAACTCTCAATTGGGCTTGAACTAAACTCAAACCCAACTCAAACCAAAACCCCTAATTTTGACCTAAATTTCCAAATTCCCCAAATTAAGCTTCATGGCCAATCAATTTCCTAAATTTTAAATCCAAATCAAAATTCAACATATCCAAATCCTATTTCAGTCAACCTTAATCTAAATTGATTATTCCATGATCAATTTCAAAAGTAAAAACATCATGTGAATGTTTGAAAGGCCCTTACCCTTAAGCAGTTTCAAAAGCCCATGACATTAATTTTAAAGCCTCAATTTGAGCTACATGACAATTAATCCTTTCTTCATCATCCCATTGAATTTGAAACATTTAATCATGGCATCATACCAAGCATACCATGCATGTATATGCCATCTTACCCAAATTGGACATGTTGGCATTTTCCATTGAAAATTCATAAAATCAAAAATTCCTTTTGCATGAACCTTTCCCATGACATCATGCATCATGTCATGACTAATGGAGCCTTACATGACCATTCTAAAGTCAAATTTGCCAAAAATAGCAAAGGGAGATGTCTCTTCCCTCTCCCTCCTTTGAACTTTCCCCTTTTCATGATACATCTTAGCCTTGATTTCATGGCCAAACCACCCATTTGACTCCACCATAACCTTCTCAAAGGTCCTAAGACCAACCCTAACCACCTTTGGACCTAACCTAGCCAGTGGACCATGGGGTTAAATGGTGCTAATTTTTTATATGCAAGGATTTACGAACAAGAGATATATAATAATTTTTATAAAGTCACAATGATCCAACACAAGTATACGTATCATTTACGGTAATACATGGACCTAATGGAGTCCTGTTTATCGATCCCACAGGGAAGCGAGGTAAGAGGTTCTTAGTCAAATTCTAGTATACTATTATCACACTTTAGATTGGAGGGTCGATATAACAGGTGTTTTATCTAGCAACTACTCATAAATGCAGATGATTACATGTAAGGATAATAAGTATTCTTAAATGCAGATATTACTTCTAAAGATAATCTTTCTGGATGAGTTGGTTTGGTAAATTTTGAGATAATAAAATCTACTATTCTTATTTAGTGAATTGTATAATGTAAAGGAACAAGATGCATTAAATATTGTATGTGTAAAATAGGAGTAATCTTATTCTTTACCCGCTTCCGAGTCCATAAAGAACATTGGCTAATCCTAGGTTTAGTCCATAAATCCGTGGTTAGGCTAGAAGGATATTGGCTCTCACTCCAGAGCTCCCACTTCCCTTCACCTGAAGGCTAACTCTCGCCAATTCTAGGACCGAATTGGGGATTTTAGTCTGTCACTCTAAAATCTCCAATTCTACGCCCATCAAAGTATATTTCCCTATTTATTTGCACTCAACCCCCATGAACTTCACATCTATGGAATTTGAATGCGGTTCCACTTTTTTGAGAATTACACTGCCCTCTCGGATCATAGCGTAATTGCAACGAATTTTAACACTACAACTACCTCTTTTTGTAATGTAAATGAACCACAAGTAAAAACCATCACATATATAATTAAAACTTCTTATAGCATGCATCATAATATCCTTAACATGAATCCTACTCATTGCAAAAGGAAAGTAGAATGAAAACAACAGCATAATCTTCTTATGCCACTATTTTCAAATAAGAAGGAAGAGTAAGAGAAAGATATCACAAAGTACAAAGAAAACACAACGAAAAACTTCATTTCAAAGTAAATCTTCAAAATAAGTGTTTACAAAATCATAAGATAATGAAGACTTAGCTTTTTTCCTTTTGAAAGATAGATGCAAATCTCTCTCATAAAGTCTCTCGCTGATCCATGCAATGTTAGTACAAACACTTACAAATTCTCTCAAAATACATTCACCAATCTCTCCAAAAAGGTAGAAATCGACATTTATACTCCTATTCTAAGATCTCTAAGCATTCTACATATTTTCCCTAACATCTACCTCCATTTTTTGGCTTCGAATTCGCTTTAAAATAATGTAGGGACGAATTTCCCAAGAGGTACTTGAAGAAACCTTCCAAAAGCGTCCATATTCGATGTATATGGCTAATAACCGCCCAAAACGCGTCCAAACCATCTTGGGTGTCGTCGGCGCTGAATAGGGCACTTTTCAGCGCCATTTTTCATTCTTTTCGAGATTTTGGTGCGGTCCGACGCTGGTTTGGGCGCTATCTGGCACCCGGATTGTGCAGCTCCACCATTTCGCTCCTTTTGGCTCCATTTTAGCTCCGTTTTGCCTCATTTTAGTGTGTTGCATTCCTAACATTTTAGCTTTTCAAACATTCAACTTCTTTCTACCATAAATAGTAAAATCATTTTTCTAATATTTCCTATAAAATATTTTTAACTCTAGACCAGTTTCATCACATATGATTTCAACTAAGTTATTTTTCTAACATTCCTAAAATTAAAATTATAGTAACCTAAAGATAACACCACATGCCACAACTCATTTTAAAAGTGATATTAAACTAACTTTGAAAGTTATTTTTCTTTCTCCCCCCAAACTTCAATTTTTAAATATTTTGTAATTAATTCCATAAAATGTGGCAGGAACAAAAAGTAAATGTTGAATCTACTTACTACTACAACATTCTAACAAATTCATATACGTGTATAATCAGGATAGAATGACTGTAGGATAAAATAAATCTAGCCTAAAACATACTTGCAATAATATTAAACTTAAAGGAAGTATTCTCACTTTAAAATTTTATTTTTCTTCCTACCCCCAAACTTAATTTTTAACATATATAGCATTGAGTACAGAAAATATAAGCAGAAAAAAAAACAGTTTAGAAATTCTATCTACCACAAATGTTTATAAAAAAAATCTATAAGTATTAATCAGGACAGAACAGTATGCAACAGAAAGTAAATCTAAACTAAGCTTACCAGAATGAAATTCTCTAAATAAAAGTTTAACTAGCACAACAGGTATCAGCATGATAATATAAAAATGTTCTTCATGTCTTATATAAAGTTGTAACACAAACACAAACTCATATAAAAATGAGGTCAATTCTTCCTTTAACTCATCACATCTCACTAATTTACCTCCAATTTCTAATGGAATCACTACACTAATAAATTAGGTACTTTTTAAATGATTTTATATATTATAATCCCATAGAAAAGATTATCCCTGATAAATTGGGTCACGAACACCAACCTTGGGCATCACCTTATCCCACTAAGTATGCACCTCCAACAATTCTAAATCATAGTGTAAGATCATCCACTTCATCAAATAGTTTCATGACTCATACCAATTAAAAATAAAGTTAGAGAACGAAAGTAACAAAATTAAGATGGATATGTCACTGTTTAAATTCATAATATCTTTTGTAAAACTCAGGTCCAAGTAAGACCCGAGTTGTAGTGGACTCTTCAATCCAACTACTACAAGAGAACATACAAGTATATCCATAATAAGAAGTTAAGGAATCACCTCCCTCGTGACACAAAAAGATCAAATCAAACTAATAACAAGACAAACATCTACCAATCAATTATCAAACTGATCAATCAATAATGGAACATAAAGATCAAGTCAATCCACTAACAATCCAAACATTCACCGATCATTAATTAAGCTGATTAATTCACACTAAAGCAAACACAATACAACACTAACAATCGTGAATCTCAAGCGAACTAAATCAAAGCACACTGATAACTATGGGTTGCCTCCCAAAAAACGCTTGGTTTTATTGTCGCGGGTCCGACAATTGATTCCTCATGAATCACACTTCCAATTAAGTAATCATCGATCAATCGCCTAATCCTTTTTAGATCCAGGGATTCCTACAAAATCCTCAAATTATAATTTTTCTTTCAGCTCTTCCTTTTGAGATTGATTCATATCATTGTTCCTCATATTTCTTTCTAGATTCAATATTCTTTTATTGATTTTTTGAATTTGCATATTAATATAATCCTTGAAATTTAAAAGAAATGGATCTCTATAAGATAATTCAAGATCTCCCAAATTTTGGATCGGATTCTCTCTACATGGTTCAGATTCTGGATCACATTATCTAGATTATTCTACTGTTTCAAGTTATCTTCCAATTCATCCCTTTGATAATTATTAAATGATGGAGGCGGTTTTTCTATATCTATCTTAGTTGAGGAAATAAGTTTTTCTAATTTCATAAAAATTTCTTCCGTTGGTCTTTTAATATCATTATCCTCTTTTCTCAACTCAAAGTTCTTCTGAAATATATCCTCAAATTTTCTTCCAAGTCTTAGTTCGATATCTTTATCTTGTTCATCATTCAATTTAGGTTTTTCTTGTGATTGAGTCAAATCTAAAGATATAATGACCGGTGTTATGGATGAATTCCCTAAATAGGTAGACTTTAAAATTGTATGTGGTACATTTATCTTAAGTTCATGAAATTTTTCAACAAATGGAATTACAAGTTCACTATTTTTAGTAGCGTCCATCATTTTACACATTTCCTGAACATACATACAGTATTTTTAGATAACGTTTTCAACACATCAAGAAAGTCCATTTCGATCTCATCTGTTAAGTTACTTTCAAAACTTTTTTGGAAACAGTCTTTACTTAGAAAATCAATTTCATCCATCCAAAAACAATCATTATCTTTTCTCTCAGCTGGATATTTCATAGTCTTTAACACATCAAAAGTGACTTCCTGGTCATTAATATTCATAATCAACTCTCCTTTTTGCACATCTATCATAGCTTGTCCAGTAACAAGGAAAGGTTTCCCCAAAATAATTGAAATTTCATTATCTTCCTCCATATCTAATACATTAAAGTCCATAGGAAAGATAAATTTATCCACTGTAACAAGCATGTCTTCTATAACCCCTTTTGGATAAATGATAGATCGATCAGCTAACTGAAGAGATACATTAGTGGGAGAAATATCGGCTAAACCTAACCTTCTAATTATAGATAACGACATCACATTAGCGCTCGCTCCTAAATCACCTAAAGCTTTCCACGTAATCTTTCTCCAATTGCATAAGGAATTGTAAAGTTACAAGGATTTTTAAATGTTTGAAGAAATTTTTTATGAAATATAGAGCCGCACTCCTCACTGAGTGCAACTGTCTCGTAATCTCCAAATTTCATTTTCTTGTTTAATATCTCCTTCATGAACTTTGCATAACTTGGCATCTGTTTTAAAGCTTCTACGAGAGGAATATTTATTGTTACCTTCTTAAGTACATTCATGAACTTGGAAATTTGTTTATCCAACTTATGATGTCTAAGTCTTTGAGGAAATGGAGGTGGTGGTCTTTCCAAATTGATTTTTGTTGGAGATATTAATTTTTCTCGATCCTTAAAAACATGTTTTTCAGGTTTTTTTGTTTCCTTTTTTCCTCTCACAACTTATTTCTCTTTTCTAACCACATCTTCTACTCTCTTGCACTTCTTAATTAGATTGCTTCTACATATTCATTATTGTTCTCTTTATATTTGATCTCAGTGTTGCTAGGAAGTGTTCCTTGGGGTATATTGCTAAGTGAATTAGTAATTTGTCTCAGTTGATTCTCTATATTTCTAATCGCAATATTTTGACTTTGCAACTGGTTTTTCATTTGCAATACCACTTCTTTTATAGACATATTCTTATCCTCAAATTTTTTATCATTATTAGATTCTAGTGGATATGAAGGTCTATAGCTCGTGTTACCCTGACTATTCCAACTTTCTTTAGGATTTGCATGATTGTTTTCCTATTGTTTGTTTCTACTCTCAGTAGTATGATTTCAATTAAAATTAAGATGGTTCTTCCAACTGGGTTATAAAAGTCAAAATACAGGTTGTTTACGGTATTTAAAGTCTCATATAATAAGTTGGAATCAATCGTACGCCCTATTAAACTTTCTTCACTTACAGAAGTAAATTGAGGCTGGTTCATTCCAAATTGGTCCAACTTCCTTGATATTGCAGGAACCTGAGATGCAATAATTGCAATTGCATACGTATCATGAACACTGGCTACATTTTTTTGATTTACTCTTGTAGAGGGCCATTGAAATTCATTTGTAGTCATTTCTTCAATTAATGCATATGCTTCA
This sequence comes from Papilionanthe hookeriana x Papilionanthe teres, assembly GCA_022702705.1. Lineage (NCBI taxonomy): Eukaryota > Viridiplantae > Streptophyta > Magnoliopsida > Asparagales > Orchidaceae > Papilionanthe > Papilionanthe hookeriana x Papilionanthe teres. The sequence goes on along the minus strand of CM040439.1, from coordinate 30,007,403 downwards.
TCAAATGATTTTGACATTAATGAACCACCGCCAGCAACATTAATAATGGACCTAAAGGATCCTACTAACCCATTATAAATAGTTTGAATGATTAACCAATTTCGTAGATCATGATGTGGACGCTTTCTTAGGAGTTCCTTAAATCTTTCCGAGGCTTCGTATACTGATTCCCCTTCATACTGACAAAATGAGATAATATTGTTTCTAAGTTTAGTAGTCCTTGAAGGTGAAAAATACTTAGCTAGGAATTTCTAAGTTAACTCATCCCAATTTTTAATTGAACCAAGTGCTAATGAGTATAACCACATTTTAGCCTTATCCCTTAGAGAGAAAGGAAAAAGCCTTAGCCTAACATCATCATCCGACATGTCGTTATAACCAAATGTAGCATAAAGTTCTAGAAAACTAGATAAGTATAAATAGAGATCTTCCAAAGGAGTTCCCCCAAACTGGTTATTCTGCACTAATTAGATAATTGCTGGATTTAGTTCAAACGAGTCAGCTTCTACGACAGGGTATTGTATACTTGAGTGAATTTCATCTATCATAGGATTTACATAGTCCCTTAGTGATTTATGATGATTTTCCAAGTTATGATATTGATTGTTTTCCATTTTCATTTCTAGTTTTTCAAGTACTTTCTGTTTTTTTTTCTTCTTTTTCTAACTCAGAACCATAAGGCACAAGTCTTACAAATCCTTTATTTTGCATATGTAATACAACAAACAATACATTAACAATAAAATAAATAAATCAAAAAATATATTCAACACAATAAAATATTTTCACAAACACCTTATTTTTCACACAAACAGTTTTTTCACAACACTTTTTCATATAACAAAACACTTTTTACACAAAAATAATTTTACGACACTAAAGTATTCCAATTCGAAGCCTAATTACTTCAACTAAAATTCTCTTAAAGTTCTTACTAAATCTTTCCCGGCAACGACGCCAAAAACTTGGTGCTACTTTTTTATATGCAAGGATTTATGAACAAGAGATATATAATAATTTTTATAAAGTCACAATGATTCAACACAAGTATACGTATCGTATTAAGTAATACAAGGCTCTAATGGAGTCCCGTTTATCGATCTCACAGGGAAGTGAGGTAATAGGTTCTTAGTCAAATTCTAGTATACTATTATCAGACTTTAGATTGGAGGGTCGATATAAGTGGTGTTTTATCTAGCAACTACTCATAAATGCAGATGATTACATGTAAGGATAATAACTATTCCTAAATGCAAATATTAATTCAAAAGATAAACTTTCTGGATGAGTTGGTTTGGTAAATTTTGAGATAATAAAATATATTATTCTTATGTAGTGAATTGGATAATGTAAAGGAACGAGATGCATTAAATATTATATGTGTCAAATAGAAACAATCTTATTCTTTACCCTCTTCCGAGTGCATAAAGAACATTGGCTAATCCTAGGTTTAGTCCCTAAATCCTTGGTTAGGCTGGGAGGATATTGGCTCTCACTCCAGAGCTCCCACTTCCTTTCGCCTGAATTTGGGATTTTAGTCTGTCACCGTAAAATTTCCAATTCTACGCCCATCAAAGTATATTTCCCTATTTATTTGCACTCAACCCACATGAACTTCACCATCCATGGAATTTGAATGCGGTTCCACTTTTTTGAGAATTACACCGCTCTCTCAGATCATAGCGTAATTACACTAAATTTTAACACTATAACGAGATATTTTTTTTAATGTAAATGAAGCACAAGTAAAAATCATCACATATATAATTAAAACTTCTTCTAGCATGCATCTCAATATCCTTAACATGAATCCTACTCATTGCAAAAGGAAAGTAGAATGAAAATAATGGCATAATCTTCTTATGTCACTATTTTCAAATAAGAAGGAAGATTAAGAGAAAGACTTCACAAAGCACAATGAAAACACAACAAAAAACTTCATTTCAAAACAAATCCACAAAATAAGTGTTTACAAAATCATAAGATAATCAAGAACACAATACTTAGTTTTTTCCCTTTGAAAGACATATGCAAATCTCTCCCATAAAGTCTCCCGCAGATCCATACAATGCTAGTACAAAACTTTATAAATTCTCTCAAAATCCCCTCACCAATCTCTAAAAAAAGATAGAAATCTACATTTTTATTCCTATTCTAAGATCTCTAAGCATTCTCCACATTCTCCTAACATCTACCTCCTTTTTTTGGCTTCAAATTCACTTTAAAATAGTGTAGGGACGAATTTCCTAAGAGGTGCTTGAGGAAACCTTCTAGAAAGCATCCAGATTCGATGTATATGGCCGATAACTGCCTAAAAACACATCCAAACCGTCTCGGGCGCCACCGGCGCTCAATAGGGTACTGTCTAACGCCATATTTAAGAACACAATGTCTTTGTGTTCTTGATTATCTTATGATTTTGTAAACACTTATTTTGTGGATTTGCTTTGAAATAAAGTTTTCTGTTGTGTTTTCTTCATAAAGATGAAATGTACCTTGATTTTAAATCTTTTCATTATAGAATTAGGACTAGATGTGTACATATGCGGTGTCTGACCACCTATTTTATTTCTGGGATATGTTGTCAACCCAGTGGCACCTCACATTTCTTTATTCTTTTGATTTGGCTTAGTTTACATTTGCTGTGTGATTGACTTGGCTTTGCTCTTTTTTGCTTGTGGACTATCTATGAATCATGCGTTATAACTTAGGTTTTCTAAGGACCTAAACTTATAATTTATTTTTATAGAATCCTAATAAAAGAGTAAGACTAATCAAAATTTAGCATTAAAACATTTAGGATTTTCAAAATCTATCTTTACTTTCCTGCAAGTCATATCTAACATGACATCCATACTTAGGAGTTATATAATTGCATCATATTACATGTTCGGATGAGAAGCCCTTGTGCTTCTCCAATTCGACTAACCCAGCATAGATTTCTACTTACTTCATCGTCAAGTATGCTTATGGTGTTAGAAGCTTCCCTGACCCAGACGAAGAGTAAGCGCTTTGTGGGAGCATCTCTAGCTTCATGGTTGCACCTCCTTTCTCTTTCTTTCCCGCAACATTCTCACCACTTTGGCAGATATAAGTCCCACCTCTACTCTTCCTACCCACATAGGGTAATAGGATTTAGAGTTTCCTTCTCTTGTCCTTTGGGTTATTGAGGTCTCCTTAGATGATGCAATTCACAGAATGCTGATAAGGTATCTTGATCACATAAAAATTCATTAAGAAATTCATATCTATTTTTGATGAAATTGCACTTTAAAGAAATTCATAAAAATTCATTAAAAAATTCATTAAGAAATTCATATCTATTTTCTTTATTTGTGATAATTTTTACTTAAAACGTAATTTACTTTCAATCTGGCCAATTGAGTTGTTAAAATATGTTGAATTATCAACTATAGTAAAAATTACATCCAATATTCAGGGAAGTCAAAAGCCTTGGAAGGAGGGTGCAAATAAATTGGGAATATTAATTATTGGACGTAGAATTGGACATTTTAGTGTGACAGAACTAAAATATTCAATTTGGTCCTATTGTTTGAGAGTCGAAGTGTAGATGTTAGCCCTCGGGTGAGGGGAACGTGGGAGCTACGAAGTGGCGGCCGGTATCCTCCCGAACTGCAGCCACGATTCAGTAATCAAACATAGGATTAGTCAATATTCTTTGCACCTAGACCAAAGGGTAAAGAATAGGAATGCTCTCATTTGTCACAATACAATTTAAGAATTCTATTTAAAATCATCATTCACTTAATTTTCTAAAAACAAGGAGAAGGATACTTTTTTTGAATTATTTAAATCAACTTTATTTCAAGCATTAGTTTACTTTAGTTTGCTTTAGCTACTTTAAATTTCCGTTTACTATATTAGTAAGAAATTCCTTTAAATTTAGCTGATAACAAATTTGTTAAAAAACTTCCCTGTGGGATCGATAACCAGGACTCCACTAGAGCCCTGTATTACTTGATACGATACATATACTTGCGTAGAATCCACATTAAACATTCAATCATATAATTAAATATATATATGTATATATTAAAACGGAATCAAGTTTTTGGTGTTGTTGCTATAAACATAATTTGCAAACATATTAAAAAGTTGGCCAAGTTTTTGGCGCCGTTGCCGGGGAAGTAAAATTATTTACTAGAGTAACAGACTAATTTAAAATTTTATTTTATAAAATTGTATGCGAAAATTTGGAAACGAAAATTTAATACAATAAGAATCAGAATTAGAGCGTACAATTAAAATAATTAGAAAACAAAAAAGAGAAATTATAAATTTAACACAAATGTCAAATATTCCTGAAAATGAAAATATCAATCAACCAAGAACATTACGAGATTATGCCAACCCTACATTAGATGAAATTCATTTAACTATTCAAAACACCGATGTACTCTTAATTCATTTGAACTTAAACTTGCAATTATCCAAATGGTACAAAATAATCAATTTAGTGGTTCACCTACCGAAGATCCTAATTTACATCTTGTTAGTTTTTTAGAACTATGTGCTACTTTCAAATATGAAGGAGTATCTAACGATGCTATTAGACTTAGACTTTTTCCTTTTTCTTTAAGGGATAAGGCTAAAATGTGGTTAAATTCGTTAGCACCTGGATCTATTAAAACTTGGGGAGAATTATCACAAAAATTTCTATCCAAATATTTTCCACCATCTAAAAGCTGCTAAGCTTAGAAATGATATAACTTCTTTTAGTCGGTTTGATGGAGAGTCTATATATGAAGCTTGGGAGAGATTTAAAGAACTTCTTAGGAAATGCCCACATAATGCGTTACAGATTGGTTAATTATCCAAACTTTCTATAATGGATTAGTAGGATCTTTAAGATCAATCATCGATCTTCTTCTTGGAGGATCATTAATGTCAAAACCATTTGATGGCGCTTTATGCACTAATCGAAGAAATGACAACCAATAATTTTCGATAGCTATCTGATAGAATGAATCCGAAAAAAATAGCTAGTATTCATGAAAATGATGCAATATCTATGTTAGCTTCGCAAATCGCTGCTGTATCTAAAAAATTAGATCATTTTGGAATGAATTACTCTCCCAATATATCAGAAGAAAATTCATCTAGACAACTTATAGAATCCCAATCTCAATATGAAACTATTCATGCAATTAATAACAGACCCAATAATCCTTATGCAAATTATTATAATATTGAATGGAAAAATCATCCTAATTTTAATTGGACTAATAACACAACTAGTCAACCATGGATGAATAACATGACACAACCATTAGGAAATCCATCTAATCAAGGAAATCCTAATTATAAACCTAATTATCCACCTGGATTTAATAATAATAACCCACAATTTAAAGACAAGAAATTATCGATAGAAGAATTAATATTAAATATGGGTCGACATTTACAAAATCGAGGAAATCAATTACAAATACAAGAAAACCAATTACAAAATCAAGGAACGAGTATCAAAAATATTGAAACTCAACTTGGACATATCGCTACTACACTTAATAATAGAATACACGGAATATTTCCTAGTAATGTGGAAATAAATCCCAAAGACAAGGGAAATGAACAAATTAAAGCAATACGATTATGAAGTGGAAAAGAATTAGAACCTCGAATTCGAAAGAACACGAAAGTCAAAAGAGAAGTGGAAATTGAAAAGGAAAAGAATCAACAAGATCCAAACTTAGAAAATCCTTTAATACCTATGAAAATTTATGTTGAAAAACCTCACCACCATTTCCTCAACGACTAATTCAACATAAAAAAGATAAACAATTTGCTAAATTCCTTGAAATTTTGAAAAAATTAACGATAAATATTCCTTTCGTAGAAGCTTTAGAACAGATGTCAAACTATGTAAAATTCATGAAAGATATTTTCAATAAAAAAAATTTACCGATAATGAAATGGTCGCACTTAGTGAAGAGTGTGGTGCTATTATTCAGAAAAAACTTCCTAAAAAATTAAAAGATCCTAGTAGTTTCAATATACCCTGCGCTATTGGAGAAAAATTCTATGGAAAAGCTTTGTGTGACTTAGGAGCAAGCATCAATCTAATGCCTCTATCAATTTTTAAAAGATTAGGATTGGGAGAAATTTCACCTACTTCGATAACTTTTCGATTAGTCGATCATTACGTTACTTATCCTAAGGGAGTTATTGAAGATGTATTAGTAAAAGTGGACAAATTTATCTTCCTCAGTAGATTTTATTGTCTTAGATATGGAAGAAGATAAAGAAATTTCTATCATTTTAGGAAGACCATTTTTAGCCAACTGGAAAAGCTATGATTGATGTTCGAAAGGAGAATTAACTATGAGAGTAAATGACTAAAAAGTTACTTTTAATATTGCTAAATCAATGAAATATCTACTGTTTAGAAAAAGATGATGAGTGTTTTCGAATGGAAGTACTCGATCATTTACAAAAAGAACATTTTAAGGAATATTATGAAGAAAAATTAGAAAAAGAAAATATTAAATTAATTGAAAAATCGAGATAAATGAAGAAGCTAGATTATATTCGAGAGAAATTTGAATTTTTGGATAACACGAGAAAACACCGAAAAAAATATAGTTCCATCGATTATTAAACCTCCCGAACTTGAGTTAAAAATGTTACCTAATCATTTAAAATATGCTTACTTAGGTAATTCTTCAACTCTACCGAGTTATTATTTCATCCGAATTAAATGAATCTCGAAACAAAAACTTTTAGATACATTAAAAAAATATAAGAAAATTTTTGGTTGGACTTTAGTAGATATTAAAAGAATTAATCCTTCAATTTGTATGCACGAAATTATTTTAGATAATGAACATAAACCTAAAGCGAATCCATGAAAGGAGATTAAATCCGATAATGAAAGAAGTAGTTAAAAGGAAATTTTAAAATGGTTAGATAATGATATTATATATCCTATTTCGACGAGTCTTAGGTAAGCCCAATCCACTGTAGTACTCTAAGAAAGGAGGAGTGACCATCAAAGCTAATGAAAATAATGATCTTATCCCTATAAGACAAGTTATTGGATGACGAATATGTATTGATTATAGAAAATTAAACACGGACCACTTAGGAAAGATCACTTCCCTTTACCATTTCTAGACCAGATGTTAGATAGATTAGCCGGACATAAATATTTTTGTTTTTTAGATGGATATACCGGTTATCATCAAATACAAATTGCTCCTGAGGATCAAGATAAAACTACATTTACTAGTCCTTATGAAATTTTCTCTTTTCGCAGAATGCCTTTTGAATTATGTAATGCACCTGTAACATTCCAAAGATGTATGATGTCTATATTTAGTAAATTAATTGATAATGGAATAGAAGTATTTATGGATAATTTCTCTGTATTTGGAACAACATTTGACACATGCTTAAACCATCTTGAAAAAGTATTTGAAGTATGTGAGAAAACTAATTTAGTTTTTAATTGGGAGAAATGTCGATTTATGGTTACGAGCGGCATTGTATTAGGGCATAAAATTTCGGAAAAAGGCATGGAAGTAGACCTGCAAAAATTTAAGTTATAGCTAAATTACCACCTCCAACTACGGTGAAAGGGGTAAGAAGTTTTCTTGGACATCGTTGGATTCTACGGACGTTATATTAAAGATTTTTCAAAAATTACTAAACCTCTATGCCAACTTCTTGAAAAGGACAGAAATTTGAATTTACAAGCTGAATGTCCGAATGCTTTTGAATTATTAAAAGATAAATTAATTACGACATCTATAATAGTTTCACCTAGCTGGGAGAAACCATTTGAGCTTATGTGTGATGCTAGTAATTATGCTTATAGGAGCGATTCTTGGGAAAAGATATAATAAGATTTTCAAAGTTATATACTATCTTAGTAAAACTCTAAATGATGTTGAAATAAATTATACGATTCTTGAAAGAGAATTATTAGCGAGTTGTATATGCTTTTAATACATTTCGGCATTATCTAATAGGAACTAAATGTATTGTACATACCGATCACTCTGCTATAAAATATTTAATGCAAAAGAAAGATTCTAAACCAAGATTAATCGGATGAATATTATTAATGCAAGAATTTGATTTTGAGATCATTAACAAAGAGGAACCGATAATCAAATTGGCGATCATTTATCAAGATTAGAAAATCATGAATTATCTGATATTGATAATGAAATTTTATACAGTTTTCCTGACGAACAACTTTATAATATTAATGAGTTGAAAATACCTTGGTATGTTGATATAGTAAATTATATTGTAAGTGACATTTTACCACCTATGTTAACTTTGCAACAACAGAAAAAATTCATCCATGATACAAAAACATATTTTTGGGATGAACCGTACCTATATAAACAATGTAAGGATCTGATCATTAGAAGATGCGTACCTTATGAAGAAGCGAACCAATCATTCAACAATGTCATGACTCGATTTTGGAGGACATTTTGGGACGGATAAAAGCTGCGTATAAAATTCTACGATACGGATTCTACTAGCCTACTCTATTTAGAGATGTATATAGATATATAAAAACCTGCGATAAATGCCAAAGAGTAGGAAACATATCGAGAAAAAATGAAATGCCTGCGAATTTTATATTAGAAGTTGAAATTTTTGATGTTTGGGGATTAGATTTCAAGGGACCTTTTATTCCTTCATTTGGAAACTCATATATATTAGTAGCTGTTGATTATGTTTCCAAATGGATTGAAGCACAAGCTTTACCTAGGTGTGACGCTAAAAGTGTTTCAAAATTTTTAATGAAAATATTTTTACTAGATTTGGAATGTCGAGAGTGATTATCACTGACGGAGGAACTCATTTTAGAAACAAATATATTCACAAACTAGTAGAAAAATATAATATTATGCATAAGATATCAACTGCTTATCATCCACAAACTAGTGGATTAGCTGAAGTTTCTAATCGAGAGATTAAGCGTATATTAGAAAATTTGTAAACCCTAATAGATTAGACTGGTCTATAAGACTAGATACTGCATTATGGGTATATAGGACTGTTTATAAAACTCCAATTGGAATGACTCCTTACAGGCTTATATATGGCAAAACTTGCCACTTACCAGTTGAATTAGAACATAAAGCATATTGGGCGATTAAATAATTTAATTATAATATGAAAGAAGCTGGTGAGAAGAGATTGTTGCAATTAAATGAATTGGAAGAATTAAGAAATGAATCATATAATAATGATAGGATTTATAAAGAAAGAATGAAATTATGGCATGATCGGAAGATTAATCAGAGAAATTTAGAACCAGGACAAGAAATTTTGCTTTATAATACTAGATTGAAATTATTTCCTGGGAAATTGAAATCTCGATGGTTAGGACCTTTTACCATAACTCAAATATTTTCATATGGAACTATAGAAATTGAAGATCCAAAAACAGGACATAGATTTAAGCTAAACGGACATAGATTAAAACCATATTTCGAAGGTAGAAGACCAAATTTTAAAGAGGTTTTAATACTTAGTCAACCTGATTACTAACTAAATTAGGTCGGGCTGACGACATTAAACCAAGCGCTTTATGGGAGGCAACCCATTGTAGTCTTTTATTTTAATTATCTGCAAATTAGTGAGTCTATATTATTAAAACAAATCTTACTACTCAAATTTTTTATAAGAATCATCATAAAGTTGAACCTATATGATGAGATTATAAAATATTCGGACCAGAGCGAAATTGGACAATTTTACGAAATCTCGCCGACGGCGAGGTCGATTCTTGCCGACAGCGAGATCTCGTGCCAAATTTAAGTAAGTTCTATAACTAGCTCATCGACGATGAGAAACTTCCCGCCGATGGCGAGGTTGTTGAAAATTTGGTTTCTTAAAGATTTTTCGTGCGGTTTTGGACGGATCTAAGCCATTTCTTCGTAGGAAATTATCCCAAATCCAAATTTTCACTGTTTTCTTCCTTAGAAACGACTAGAGACCAATCCTTTCGATCTGAAATGGCCACCAAACTCTTAGAAACCACAAAAACTGAAGTTTTCAACCGAAGAAAATTCGCCAGTTCGGAGGCGCAGCGTATCTTCAACAAAGGTTTGATGAAGAAAAGACTTATTAAAGAAAGAGCATTTGTCAACAGAGGAGTAGAAAATTCCAATACAAAAATCGAAGAAATGATCGCACAGTGGCATTGAGAGGTATTTTGTTATACGACATCCGCTGTAGTTATTCCAGTAGTTAAAGAGTTTTACTCTAATTTACATGCGATCAACAATGGAAATGTCTACGTCAGAGGAAGATGGGTAACATTTACTCCTTCAAGGGTAAATGAATTATTTTTTATAGAGAAAACCTCTGTTTGTCATTATTCCAATTTTGTGCCTTCAAGATACAATATGAACGAGATCTATAGATACCTGACCGACGAACTCGATGATTGGGAGTTACGCGAAGACGGGTATGTCGGTTTTCGCATCACTTCTTAACCTCGTCTCGAAGCATTGACATTTCTTTATATCATCAAAATTATTACCTACTTATGAGGGTAAATAAAGTTTCAAAGGAATGCGCTATTTTAAACTATTGTATTCGAATTGGATTACCTATCGATGTTGGATCAATAATAGTAAAGTACGCATTGGGATTGATTGTGCATGGGTCAGTGCATGGACTTGGACACCCATCAACTATATTTAATTTATGCAGTCAGTACCAAGTTTCTTATGAGGCTTGGGAAAAAGTACTTCTACCATGGAAATCACTGGATCCTACTGATATATTTCCAACTTTGGATAACAATGATGAGATTACCATTATTTCTGACAGAGCAACACAGAACAATCCTTTAGCAAGGCCCTTTTCTGATAAAACTAATTTCATTTTGAAGAAGATTAAAGGATTGGAGAAAGAATTGCAAAATGTGATGAATTCCAGAGACAATATCTCTGATATGTTTGATCACATTGACTGGAGAATGAAGGAGCACTTTGATCATCTTGGACATACTGGAGGTCGAGTTTTATTCATCTACTAAGACGAAAGGATGGATTAATGAAGAATCTACTTGCAGAATTCCCTTTCGGGCCTTTCTACAATTTATTTGTGCACTCGTGTCGCATCGGAAATATTAGAGAATATGTTAGTTCAGACACTGAAGAGTAGGAAAGATTTCTATGTTTATGTCATATATTTGTGTATATATGTGTTGATTTGGATTTAGGTTTTATTATGAGTCGAACTTTGATTTGATCATCTCAGAATTGATTAGATTTTATGTAATTGTTATGTATCAGCATTTAGAGTGTTGTGGTGTGGATTGCGATGCTGAGTATTATAGATTTGAACATTTAAGTTAAGTATATGTTAATTTGTTAGTGTGAAGTTTGTAAGTTTCATGGATTTCATATATAAAGTTATATTGTTTGTGTTGTGTGAACTTTTTGTGAGTTTAAGTATCTAATCTTTATAATATTATTAAATTAAGTGATCAGAAGATTTATTAAAGGCAAATTGAGGTTGAAAATGATTGACGAATTTCAAAGATTTAAAAATTTTGGGATCTCGCCGACAGCGAGAAAACCCGCTGACAGCGAGACCGAGCTCGCCGACGGCGGATTTTTCCCGAAACTTTTGCCTTATCAAATTAATTAGCTCGTCGACGGTGAGAAAAATCTTGCCGATAGCGAGATCGCGAAAAGACCTATATTTGACCGGTCAACCGACACTATTCATCATCTCTTTCCTCAAAATTTCGAAAAAACTGACCTAGGGCTTGAGAGATCTCTGATTTGAAGTGATTTCAAGACTTTTTGACACCGGATTTCATCTTCTCTAGGTAAGAGCTTCACTCCTATGCAAAAATTTTTGATTTTCACCATGGATTTCTTCTACGTTGAGAAATTTTGGAAAAATTCGAAATGTGAAGAAATTACTTGGAAGAAATCCATGGAGATTGATTTAAATCGATTTTAGATGTTGTAGGAAGCCATCTTATTAATATTTGGAAGTTTAGTTAGAATTTTTTGTGATTTTTATAGATCGAACGAATGGCTCCTCGACAAAAATGGAGAGTGGATTACGACACTGACCGATTCATCGATGCACGAGCGCAAAATCGATATTTTGAAAATATTCGAGGAAGGAAGTGCATTGCGGATCGAGTTTTCAAGAATCCGGGAGGAGAAGTGGAGCGAGTTATAAAAGAACGAGGATGGGAAAACTTCGTTATGTTTCATATAGAGCGGTTGTGGAAGTAGTAAAGGAATTCTATGCAAATTTGACGACAATCGAGGATGCGCCGGTAAAGGTACGGGGATTTATGGTTGAATTCAGCACTGCAAGAATAAACTTGTTCTACGAAGTTTTTGATCTGCATACTAGCGAGTATGATACTTTTGGTACTGCGGAAGGACCTCTGGAAGAAGTTATAGACTTTCTCACTGACGGGAAAGGAGTTTGGAAAATTAAGCAGCGGGATATGTTAAATTTTCCTCTTTCTATGTTAAATGCAATCTCTAAAGCCTGGCATTATTTTATTTGCTTTACATTGTTACCCACTTATCACCATAGTGAGGTAACAAGAGATAGAGCAATTCTAAACTTATGTATTCAGAACAATAGGAGCATCAATATAGGTAACATTATTTATAGAAATATCTTAGCCACTGCTCGAAGTGAGAGTGAAGGAGGATTGGGACATCCCGGTTTGATTTTGCACTCGCCAACTCTCCTGAGTTGAGGCAAGAGAAATGAGGAATGGATAGAGCCCATGAAACCTATCACTCCCACCAATATTAAGACTTATGAATCCCATGAGGGATGGAGATTAGGAACGAGGAGTTACATGCCTTCATCAAGTAGAGATATTCCCTCTACCAGTTATGATCCTCCTCAGCCCACCACCCCTACCCTTCAAGATCTGATGAATGAGTTAATCTTGAGTAGAAGAAGTTTTGAGCAGTTTGGAGAGACTATGGAGAGAAGATTTGATCACTGGATCACAGAATTGATGGATTGGAAAGAAGACATGATTACGATAGTGAATATCTCCAGCGTCATTCAGAATATGAATTTGCCTACTACGAAGCTGAACGTCGTTATAGGAGTGGTGATTTAGATGTTGTCTTTCACGAGTGCCCCGCTATTCACGAGTACCAGCCTGCTCAGCCTTCTCAGCCTGAAGATCAGGAAGATGACATAGCTTGGGATTTTAATGCAGGAGATTAGAGCCTTTGTTTAGTTTATTTAGTTTGTTTAGATTTGTTGTTTTGAAAACTTTATTATTCTGTGTGTAATATTTTAGTACTTTCTGTGGACTATGGACTTGGTATGTTTGTTTGTTTGCTTGAGCTGTGATATTAGACTTCTTATGTGTGTTAAATTAGTTTGCAATTTATATATATATATATATATATATGTTATTTTAAGTTTTTATAAATTATGAATGTTTAACATTGTTTAGGGTGTTTTAATATGTTTTAAAATAGATTAGTTGATTGTATGTGTAGTAATAGATTAAGTTTTCAATTGTTATGTTTGATACTTATTTTAAAAATTTTCATCCCTGCATTTTCTTTTAAATACTATATATATGTGGAAGAATACTAACAGTACATGTTCTGTAAGTAATAAAAAGCTCGCAAAAATTTCGAAAAGAAATACCTAAAGCTCGAAAGGTATGATGAATTTTATTATATACTTTCCCTTTTTCATTATTTAGTATAGATAGAAAAATTTAAGTTTGGGGGAAGGTAAAAATACAAATTTAATTATTAAAATTTTTCTCAATTTCTATTTTCAAAAATTATTATTAAATGATTTTTTATAGCAGTTTTTCAATTCAATAAACATGAATTACTTTATTTAATTATTATATATATAAAGTTAAATAAAATGTTTCTAATAATTCAATTAATTAATGGAATAAGATATTTGGTTAAAAGGAATAAGAATATAGTAAACTATTTAAAGTAAGGAAAACTATATTCTAAAAATTGAAAATTCTTAAGTATTTAAGTGAAAAAGAAAGGATAAAAACTCAATGAAGTAAAGGCTATGAAATATATATAAGCAAGGAAAGATTTGAAGTTTCAAATTTAGGAAGATAAATTGAAGTTCAAAATTATTAACGAGTTATCCGAGATACGAGTAATCCTCACTTGAAAAAGAAAAAAAAGAAAAAAAAAGAAAAAATGAAAAATATAAGTGAGGAGAAGGCTTGAGGAGATGCCTTATCAAAATTGGGCTCAATGGATTAACCTAAAAGGTAGAACTTAATTATATTTCTAAACTTATATATATAAATTAGTATTTTACTAAATAGTGTTTTCTTGAACTTCATATCATCTAAATATCTTAAGTAATTTACTCTTTTAAATATAGTCATTCCTGAAATAAATAGAAAACTTAAAATCTTAGACCTGATAACTAGATAATCTTATATCTATGAAGTTAATTTAATTACTTAGAAATATTTCTATTCAACTTTACTATAATATTATTTAAATTCAATTCATAGTATATCTGAATTGAAAAATTCCATTATGGAAATCATTATTTTTATTTAGTATTAAAATTACTTGAGGACAAGTAATAATTAAGTTTGGGGGATTTTGATCACATAAAAATTCATTAAGAAATTCATATCTATTTTTGATGAAATTGCACTTTAAAGAAATATATTTTCTTTATTTTTTGCGAGAATGAAGATTTATAAGTGATGGAAGCAAAAAACATGAAATGGAGCAAATTTGGATCAAAAAGGAAGAAATTCATGCAAATTGAACTAAGTCGCCGACGGCGAGATCGAGGCCGACGACGACGAGATCATAAGGAGAATTTCTGAAGGATTTATAACTACCTCGCCGACAGCGAGCCCGAGCCCGCCGACAGTGAGATCGCACGGTTTGAATACCTTCTAGAAGCCCCGCTGAAAGCGAGATCGTTTCCCGCCGACAGCGAGATAGTTCAAAATGCAAATACTTTGAACCTGGACACTTTTTGAAGAGGTGTTTTAAGCACCCCTTGGACCTTTGTCTACCTCTATAAATAGAGGCCAAATTCTAGTGTCTTAGTGTGTCTCTTGAGTCTTCTATGTGTCTATTTTAGTGAGTCTGAGTGTATTTAGTGAGTTTCTTTAGTTTATTGGAGTGTTATTTAGTTTCTTTGTACTTAGAAGGAAAAGTCGAAAGGAACTTGACGAGTACGCTTGGAGAGGAAATTAAGATAAGTATCTTTGTTTATTGTTGTTGTTAACTTTAAATGAAATTCATGCTTTGTTTTATTCTCATGCATTCTGAGTAGTTTTCTTAGTCTTTCTCCTTGTTTATGAAAATTATGTGAATTGATGAAATTAAATAGAAGTACCTAATATATTAAAATAAATTGTGATAATTTTTACTTAAAATGTAATTTACTTTTAATGCGACGATTGAGTTGTTAAAATATGTTGAATTATCAACTATAGTAAAAATTACATCCGGTATTCGGGGAAGTCAAAAGCCTTGGAAGGAGGGTGCAAATAAATAGGGAAATATTAATTATTGGACATAGAATTGAACATTTTAGTGTGACGGACTAAAATATTCAATTTGGTCCTATTGTTTGAAGCTGAAGTGTAGATGTTAGCCCTCGAGTGAGGGGAACGTGGGAGCTCTGAAGTGGCAGCCAATATCCTCCCAGCCTAGCCACAGATTCAGTAATCAAACATAGGATTAGTCAATGTTCTTTGCATCTGGACCAAAGGGTAAAGAATAGGAATACTCTAATTTGTCACAATACAATTTAAGAATTCTATTTAAAATCATCATTCACTTAATTTTCTAAAAACAAGGAGAATGATACTTTTTCTGAATTATTTAAATCAACTTTATTTCAAGCATTAGTTTACTTTAGTTTGCTTTAGTTACTTTAAATTTCCATTTACTATATTAGTAAGTAATTCCTTTAAATTTAGTCGATAACAAATCTGTTAAAAACTTCCCTGTGGGATCGATAACGAGGACTCAGCTAGAGCGTATGTATTACTTGATACGATACGTATACTTGCATAGAATTCACATTAAACATTCAATCATATAATTAAATATATATATTTTAAAGCGGAATCAAGTTTTTGGTGTCGTTTCTATAAACATAATTTGCAAACATATTAAGAAGTGGGTCATATCTCTAGTTATGTTGGGTTGAGTACCTTCATGACCAGGTGGACTTGGGGTCCTAATAACTTGGGATTACAGATCTATTGTATTATGAGCTATCTCTACTAGATGAGGATTACTCTTCTCTTCCTCTGTTGTACCCCTTTTTAGTCATGTCACTCCTTTGATGCTTCATTGATGTCATTTTTAGGCCCTAATTGCAGATAGGTCGTCACCCATTTAGGATGCGGTGGTTCACCCTCTACCCATATGACTTAGTTAGGCTTTGGAAGATTAGTGTGGATCCTATGAAATAACTCAATTATTTTATA